>JAXGGA010012246.1:0-39417 GCA_038373865.1 Uloborus plumipes | reverse complement strand
CACAAGTTCTCGGATGCAGCTAGGTTTAAACGTTATTCGCGTCTTCGATTTTAATTTTTCAGCAGGCCCATTGAACGAGCACTCAGGGCCCGTGTCCCCACCGCTTGAAATTTCTAAGACACAAGAAATTTTTTCGAAAACATTCCAAGATATTAAAAATTTAAAAAAAGTATCAAAGTACTGCTATTATTTTTTCTTTGTTCTTTCCTATTCCTTTCTTTAAATTTATACTTTTTTATGTGTGTGTGTGTGGGGGGGGGGGGAGTTGCCCTTCATATTTTTCAAATCTTTACTGTGATTCTTGCATAACCCTTCCTTTAAAAAAGAAGCAAAACCAAAATCAGCTAACGCATAGATTTTCAGAAAGATAATTGAAAACAAGAAGAAAAAAAAAAAGCATAGTTTCGTTTACCATTTTGAATGTTTTTTAAAAAATTACTTATGACATAAATCTGGGCTACCCATATCATAGGTCTATTCTATTAAATGACCATAGGTTTGGGCTTCCTGAAAATATTTGGTCACTTTAAATTGTTATTAAAGCGATAGAAAAACCTAGAGATAAAGTTTATTATGTAATCAAGCGTAAAAAAGTGCTTAGTTTTTGTCTCAATAAAAAGTAAATTATTGAAATTTAAATAGTTCGAAATGATGGGGGGGGGGGGAGTAAATGACTTTAAACGTGTATTCGGCACATGCAAATATTTTATTATCTGTTCTTATTTGCTCCATTTATTTAGAGATATATATTTTGAATTATTATCATTCATATTCATTGGAAAATTGCGAGCAACTATTGTTAGAAATATTTGCATGAAGTTCCAGTAATCTCTCATTCTTTGTAATAATGGAGTTATTATTGAAATAGTATGTGATTTCAGTTTCAGAGAGGCTATTTTTCCCCACTAAAGGTGTTTTATATGTTTTGCAAATTTAATATTTCATAATTTAATTATGAGCAATATTGCTAAAAAAATCCACTTCAAATGAATTGTTAAAAAAAAGAAAAGTTTCGCAGAATACATATTTTTCCCTCTGTAGTTGGCATATAATCATGTATTCGACAAATGCAAACATTTCATTATCTGTACCTGTTATATTTATTTTATTTATTTATACACAGTTAACCTAATATTTGATTTATTATCATTAATATTCATTCGCTAATTCAGGAGCAATAGTTTACATAAATATTAGTTTGAAATTACAGTAATTGTTCTCAAGGATGTTAAATCTGTAATGGTGGGGCTGTTGCCGAATTATGTAATCTTTGTTTTGGAGATTAATGTTTCCGTCTAAAGTTCTTTTATAAATTTAGCAGTTGTAAATATTTCATGACTTAATTGCGAGAAACAGTACATCGGAAATGTCTTGCTTTAAACGAGTTGTTTTAAAAATGTTCGATAGTATTATTCTTAAATAGTAGAATTGTTAATGAAACATTATGTTGTTTCAGAGTATCAGTATTTCTCCGACAACTGTTTTGTATATTTTGCATACAGTTAGTCAATAAAGTCTGCGTACATCAAGAAAAAATAACATCAAATAAAAATTTAACGTGCGAAAGGGGTAGTTTCATAAAGTTTAATTCTTTAAATATTTAGTTTCAATAAGGGACTATGAAATTATTTAACTGTAATATTTTCACATCTAATAATTTATGCACACTAATTCTTAAAAGATAATTGGCTAGAAATCAAAGCCAATAAAGTTTGCGTACAACGCAAAGTAAGCGGGGGATTTCTTATCTAATGTTTAAACGTCAAACTTGAGAATGCAAAGCAGGTTACATTTTCAAGTTCATTGACTTCCGAAGTAAATTTCACGTTGATTGAAAGTTGATATTTCTATTTTCTTTGACGAAAATGACAACCAATAAAGAAATTCCTTTAGTTACGGGACAACTAATTATAAAGTTGAGAGATGAAGGTAAAACTCTTCGTGATATTGGTAAAACCATTGGAAAATCATTTTCTAGTGTACAAAGAGTTATTCAAAACTATTTTGATACTGGTAGTCTTGCTGTAAAACCAAGATGTGGAAGACCGAAGAAGCTAACGCAGAGAGAAGAAAGAAAAATTCTTTTACGAATTAAGCAAAATCATAAACTTTCTGCTACAAGCATTGCAAAAGACATTTTTTAACGAGCAACAAGGAACTTTCTCCTGAAATTGTACGAAAAGTGCTGCGAAAGGCCGATTATCACGGACGCAAACCTAGGTCTAAGCCATACGTTTTCGAGACAAATAGAAAGAAAAGAATTACTTTTGCCAAAACATATTTAAACTCTTCGTAGGACTTCTATGACAATGTAATTTGGTCAGATAAAAGTAAATCTACAATATTTAAAGTTAATGGCCACCCTATTGTATGGAGAAAACCAGGAACAGAACTGAATCTAAGAAATTTAAATCCTACTGTCAAACATGGAGCTAGCGGTGTGATGGTGTGGGGGTGTATGTCGTCGAAAGGAGTTGGAAATATTCACATTATTGATAAAGTCATGGATAACTATGTATCTGGATATTCTAAAGAAAGATCTACGAGATAGTGCCCGGAATTTGAACCTTTCTAATAATTTTATTTTCTAACAAGACAACAACCCGAAACATACAGCTAAAATTATCAAGAAATATCTCCTCTATCACACTCCAAGACAATTGCGTACTAGGGTGGAGCGAAAAAAATGAATTTTTGATTTTCGTAAACGGGTACCTTTCATTTACTGTGAATGAGGATAAGTAACAATTCTGTAAAATATTTCACTTTTGCGACGTCATCTTTAGTCTGCGCATTTGGCCTAAAGTTTTGAAATTTTTGATTTTTTTAAATATTTTTCAAATTTTTTAAAAAAATATTACAAATGATAAAACTAGTGACGGGTGGATATTAAATGGAAGAAAAAGGTTTAAAATATACAAGGAATTTTTTCAAACCATTTTAAATTATGATTTCAGTCTGCGCATTAGGCCCAAAGTTCATCAAATTTCCCAAACTTTCTGATATTTTCAACATTTTTTAACTCAGTTTTTCCTCTCAATATTCACTTGAAGTGTCTTCAAACCTGTTTTTGTTCATTTTGTTATTACTTTGCACTCTGCAACTCTTCGTTAGCTCATGTGCAACTACCCAGGACTCACCACGAGGAGGTGACCGTACTTCTAGTCCTACACGTGAGCCCTTCCTTTCAACCAATGCGAGCACGGATTTACATTTCTTAGATACGTCTTTAACTGTTAAATTGTTCCTCTGTGTCGTAAATTGATCTAATATTTCTATCAGATATCCTCGTTTTTACTAAACTTTTTCTTTTCCTGTGATTACATACAAATTTTGAAGAGCTTGTGACCTATTTGACAGCTCTTTCAACTGATTGAGTCTTGAATGGAAGTTTAAAAAGAGCACATTCAGAAATCATATTTAAATTCTCAGTTTCCAGTAATCTATATTGTGTTGTTAAATTACGTATAAAAGATGGCTTTGTAATTTCCACATCATGACAAGAAAACATATCGATGTATTCTGGCTTTTGATTTATGTATATAATGTATGAAAATATATTTTTATCTATTTTTGGGATCTGAAGCATTCTCAATTGTTTGCTTTCTAGAGTGAGCGTTGACAATACGATTTAAAACAAGTTTCTTTATATGCTCTCTCTTATAAACTAACTAGATTATTACCGGCGTTGCCCGGGTGCTTATTAATACAACATAGCTCAAAAAATATATTTGAATGAATTCTACCTACATGGGAATATAAAAACTTATTTCACGCTAAAATGAAATAGGTGAACTTTAAATTGATAATTCATTGTTAACCGTAATCTTTGTTGGAAAATACTCTTATTTAAACGTGTTACATTTTATCAATTTGTATGCTTAAAGGCTTATCTCTATTACTCTATCTATTCAAAGGTGAAAGAAAATGGCTATTTTGAGACAAAAAGTTTGAATTTTGTGCTTTTTGGATTTTTTTAAAATTTCAAAACCCCGACTATGTGATTTTTAGTGCATCAAGGAACCTCTGTGCCAATTTTGTTGAAAATCCGACGAAAACTGTGGATTTGTATAAGGAACAAACATACATACATCCATTTTTATATGTATAGATATCGATAACAGCATATTTCTAGGGTGCAAAGTATACATTGTTTTGAATGGATGTGAATACAATTTTCTGCTTTTTCCCGGAGAGATAAGTATAACTCTTTATAATCTCGCACAAATTTATAGCTAAATTAGTAACGTATGCACTTTATCCTAAAAGAGCTAGGACACTTTTACCGCGAAAGTTATTAACTCTTTGCGAAAATTATAGTCTAAAGATTATGTTTGCTGTAGTCAACCATTTGGCTTGGGAAAGCTTTGTTTCATAATTTTTTGGATATTTTCCCAGTCAAAACTATCTTGTTCATCTCATGAAGTTACTGTTGCTCAGTACTTAAATCATTTTTATTGTCAAAATCGATCTGATCAATGACAAATTATATAGGTTCAGTTCAAATTGAACTGATTGAAAAGTATAAATGTTGCTTAGTTTCGCCCAACACGCCAAAAAATCACTTTGGTCCACTGGTAGGTCCATCTAGCTTTTACAAAAAATGTCGCAAATTAAGTTCATTCAAAAGTAATTGGTAAATATCCCGTTACAGAGGTCTATCAAGTTTTTCTTCTAGTTTCCGTATTACACCTTTGTATTTTTCTGTCTTTGTAGAGCATCCATCAAAAACAATGCAAACAATATCATATTCAAAAAAACATTTTATTGTTCCTGACTTGTCCAAAATATGTTGATGTGTGCTCTCATTGGTTGGAAGCAAGGGAAGCGCGGGTGGCACCCAAAGTGGGGTCACTTCCTCGTGGTGAGTCCTGGGTAGTTCCACATGAGCTAGCGAAGAGTTGCAGACTGCAAAGTGATAACAAAATGAACAAAAACAGGTTTGAAGACACTTTAAGTGAATATTGAGAGGAAAAACCGAGTTAAAAATGTTGAAAATATCAGAAATTTTGGGAAATTTGATGAACTTTGGGCCTAATGCGCAGACTGAAATCATAATCTAAAATGGTTTGAAAAATTCCTTGTGTATTTTAAACCTTTTTCTTCCATTTAATATCCACCCGTCACCAGTTTTATCATTTGTAATATTTTTTTAAAAAATTTGAAAAATATTAAAAAAGTCAAAAATTTCAAAACTTTAGGATAAATGCGCAGACTAAAAATGACGTCGCAAAAGTGAAATATTTTACAGAATTGTTTCTTATCCTCATTCACAGTAAATGAAAGGTACCCGTTTACGAAAATCAAAAATTCATTTTTTTCGCTCCACCCTATTGCGTACTCCTCCACAGTCACCAGACCTCAATCCAATCGAACATTTGTGGGAAAAATTGGAGAAACGAATTCGAAAACACAATATTACTTCGCGAAATGAGCTAATTAGTAAATTGCAAGAAGAATGGGCGAAATTTACGTCGGATGACACTGAAAAACTAGTTCAGTCAATGCACAGACGACTGGAAGCTGTGGTGAAGAATAAAGGATATGCTACAAAGCATTGAAGTATTGTAAAATACTTACATTTTACATGTTTTTGGAAGTGTACGCAGACTTTATTGGAAGGAATTTTTCAGTTTTTTTGACAAAATATTTTTTTGTAAAAAGGTAAAAAGTATTACACTTAATTTATTTACTTTTTATTTAAGCTTACACTTGTAGCTAATAGAAGAAAAAGAACGCAATGATTAAAACATATTTTTCTATGCTTAGAGGGCTTTCTTAGTTTAAAATTCAGTTTGTACGCAGACTTTTGTGACTAACTGTATGTAACTATTTCATGACGTGATTACGAGCAGCAGTACTAAAAAATGTAAATTTTGTGAATGAATTGTTCAAATCTCTTTCTTTTCCAAATTATAAAAAGATTTCTTGTAGTACTTTACGATTTTAACGACTCAAGTACAATTCCATTTTCTATCAAATAAAATTATTTTGAGTTGTATTCAAAGTTGATTTAGTTTTATAATGATTACGTTTTGATAGTCATCGTAATCAAGTTATGTTTTTCCCTTTCATTCGAGCTCAAAATCACTCTTGTAAGATATGCGTGAGTCATTAACACTTAGCAAAGAGTGCAAATTGCGTAGCATAGCATAAAAATGTTTTAAATTCAGTTTTCATGTCCAAAAGTTATGAACGAAGCAATTCCTTTTCCCATTGAAATGCTACCCAGCGCCAACCCGCAACTTTTTCCGTGGTACGTCACGGATTTCATACCCCCAGACCCCGATTCTCCAGATGGGCCAACCCTCACTAATTCCCCCACCCTGGTAAATACCAGTGTTTTCATAACTTCACATACTTTTAGTAATGCCATATTTTGTTTAAAACAATAATACAATTGTTCTGAGTTCTGAAACTAAATGCGTTTCATTTTTTCCATGCTATCTAAATCTATTTAGGCAGTGCCCTACCTAGGCAACCTATTGCCCTACCTAGTGGGGCAAAGTGGCCACTTTGACAGCTTTTGGTAAAGCAAAAATTTTGTACAAATAAAGTTTAAAAATCTAGTTGTTTATATTTTTAAATCAGGCCTAAGTAACCATACTAAATGTTGAAGGGATTTATAAAATGTTTCAATAAAGTTTAGCGGTGGAAAAAAATAGATGTTCCTTAGGGTGGCCGCTGTGCCCACCCTGCCCTATTTGTTTTTGTAGCAATCCAAGCCTTATTAACATGGGTGCTACTCTAAAAATTAACAAAGATTGAAAAGCACTTGGCATCATTTTGCTACACAAACATGTTAGCGCGTAATATTTCTGTAGTTTAATGCACAAATATGTTGCATTTTTATGTTGTAACTAGCGGTAACGGCACGGCTTTGCCCGTGGTATAAAATTAAAAGTTCATTTGCAAAATAATTGATATAACAGAAAAAATGCTCTATTTTAGTTATAATTCAACTATAATTCCTTCAAAGCATGATATAAAAATCTGGTATGGACCCCACGCTACTTATTTTTACGTGTAAATTTCTTAGTAGATGCCTTAAGTGCTAAAATAGTGCTTGGAGTGAGCAAGAAAACAGTTCAAATATTTATATCCCTAGTTTGCCACGAAAGAATGCAAAAAAAAATGTTTTACAATGATTAATCCCCTAAATATCGCCGATTTTAACATCATTCAGTGGATTTTTCGCAAAATATCGCCAAATTGAGTCCAAATAAAAAAAAAGAAAACAATTTTTTTCGCCAACTTGGCGATATGTCGCCAAATTGGCGGCAAATACTTGGCGACCAAAAGCTTGGCGATATATCGCCAAGTGGTCGTGCCTATTCACATCACTTTTGTCTGCATTGAAATGAACACTGATTTACTCCATAAAAGGGGTAAAACAACCCCTTGGAACATTTGAATGCAACCCCAAGGGGAGATGCACAAAAATTAGTCAAAAGAGAAAATAAGAGCAATTTCGTTGCTCACAGAAGCCAACAGAAATATTACCAAAATTTAAAAGAAGAAGAAAGTTTTCTTTCCTAGCTTAAAAAACAAAACAATACATTTTCCGAAATGAAACACTTTAAAAAGAACGATGCAATACCGCAATTGATACGATATTTGGTTAATCTGTGCTTTTCTCGCTAAAAGGGAGATAGGCGTCCCAATCGTGGTAACCCTGACTATTTTGTGTAGTTTCTCACGGAGCTTTCAATTCCGCGAGACACGCAAAAACGCGCCAAGTAGGGTCCCAAAGCACATTTTCACCGGGAAAAAGACAGGGATGCCAGAGAATTGAAACAAAAAAATACTACGCCTCCTCTAAAAAATACTGCAAATACTACTGTTTCCAAACGTAGCCAAAATCAATATTGCTAGAATGCGAAATCTATGAAAATGAAAATGAAAAAAAAAAAAAAAAAAATCCGCCATATCTTTGATAAAGTCATTAAAGTATATTGGAAACAGGGTTGCCAGAAAAATACCACGCTCCTTATTTGGGCTGAAAAAATACTACCGTAGTATCAAAAATTCTTCGTCTGGCAACGCTGGAAAAAGAACGAAACAAAAATAAGTATGAACACGTAACCATGGTAACAACATGAAAAGTTGATTTCCGTTGATAAAATAATTCATTTTATCTCTCTTTTCAAACAAATTTTATACTCGAGCTGAAACATATCAGAATCGTTTGCCTTGTTTTACTAAACGTAAGCCTTGAATTCCGGGATTCTAAAAACAATTGTTACAGCTCTCCTGATGATCGTAGAAACTTCGAAAAAACTTCATTTTGTGCAAAAAATTTCAAGCTTTCGAATGACATAAGACTTGAAAATGTGTATGAAATATTTCTTCCCTATTTTATCGAATTTCCGCTAAGAATTCGAATAGAAAAGGAACGAAATGGAATTTCCGGAAAATCGCTTCGAGGTGCAAAACTACTTGCTACAAACTAATTTTGTGCCAAGTGGCATGAAAATCGACCGAAAGGTTTTGGCGCTACGCGCGTGACAGACAGACAGAAGGAAAGAAAGAAAGAAAGACAAACCTTCAGCTTTATTATTAGTAGAGATTAACTATATAATAAAACCAAATCGCAAAATTAAGTAAAATCTAAACTTTCAGAATAGTTTTTTCGAAAAGATTTTTCGGAAGAAAACGCGATAACGAAAAAATTACTGTAGGGTCACCCGGGGCAATTCCTGGTCAGCAAGTTTCTGGGGTAATTCCTGGTCACAGTCCTTTTTATGTCTTATTAATCCTTCAGCAAAATGAAAAAAATCACAGAGGTACTCTGAACTATCTTCATTGCAATTCATTACTTAATTATGAGTTGACTGTGTATTTAGTTTGAAAAAAAAATCTTTTTAAAATCGCTTGTTAAATTTCGTAAAACAAGATTGGCCTTAGTTTTGATACATTTGTACAAAGATCGTGATCAAACTCAAACTTCTGAATATTTTTCTTTTTCGTTTTTTTGGTTGAATTAGGTACCATGTCAGTTACTGAAAAATAGTTTTGGATTTACCATTATTGTTTTGAATAATTTGCAGGAGGGCTCCAAATAATGCCCCTGGCTACTGGGGTAATTCTTGGTCAGTGGGGTAATTCCTGGTCAGTCCTTTTTTTAATATTTATGGATTATTATTTCACCTATTATTGACATATGTTATTGATTTAAACTATATGTAACTCTGTGAGCCTTAACTGCAAAGTTAACTGTAACCGCAATGTAACATTCTTATCTGTTAATGATAAGTATACAATATACTGAATTTTTCTTTGTTAAATTTCATCCAATTATTTTATAAGTTTTAACAATTATTCTTAATTATACTAAGAAAAATGCTTAATTGTAACTGCATTGTACTATTCACTTAACTGTTCACCTTAACCTGTTCATAACAGACAGAAGCATGTGCTCAGTATGTATGGTGCATGTGCACCATATTTTTTATGGACCTATTTATTTGGTAGGTGAAGATTCATTCACAACAGATATAAAAGCTGTAGCTATTGCATACAAAGTGTATAAAAAGTATTTTGGCTAAGTTTTATTAAGTAAAGCTATTATGTAGAAACAATTGCATTCTTCCTTAAAAAACTAAATACAGTGTTTAATTAGCTATATATATAAATAAATTCTTTATCTAATTAGTTTAATAACTTGTATTAATAATGTGCTTACAAAATGTAAATATTTTCATCAATCATTTGAGTGACCAATAATTGCCCCGTAAGTGGCCAGGAATTACCCCATCTCTGGGGTAATTCCTGGTCACTAATTAACGACAATTACTCAAGTTCATTATGTATTGTTGATAGCATGAATATTTTATTCGATGGACATCCTAATGTGCTTCCTCCATACCAAAATTTGTAACTCTAACTTAGATAGATTTTGTGATAATTGGATGTTAATGCTTTTTGACCAGGAATTACCCCAGGTGACCCTATTAGTTACTAAAGAAAAAAAAGCTTCGAATTCACGCTAAAAGATTCTTGACAATGAAAAGTTTCTGGTAAGAGATTCTTCGCTAAAAAATAACACTGGGTCATTCCACGTCAGTTCACCCGGTCATGTAACCCATGTCCTCGGATTTTGATAAAACTTGGTGTACCGTAAACCGGGGTTACTTTAGACTGACGGGGTAACTTTATAAAAACCTGTTTTTTATTTTTGAACCGTTCTGGCGGGCTTACTTTTACAACTAGCGACACCCTGGTGGTGTCGAAGTTTCAAGAATTACTTATCAGAGTGCGCTGACATCGCCAATCGATTGAAACAGAAAAATATTTTTCGCAACACTGATTTATGTGTTATCAGTGATATCAGCTGTTTTCAGTTTGTTGTCGTAACCTCTTCTGGTGCCACCAACTGAGCAACCTGTTGAATTTGGGTGAGTTATTTTCTGATTACACAACTATTTAAGATGATTTTGTCTTTTTTTTTATTTCTATAACTCAATTCTACGATTTACTATGAATTAAAACATAAAACAACACAAGTTAAAGGGGTAACTTTGATACATGGGGAATTCTGAACATGGCCATGGGGTTACTTTAGAACATCATGTTTTTTGTATTTTTTCGCAGTTTAATGACTTGCCATATGCTGAAAGCGATGAAAGCCCTCTCAATTTCGAATCAGATATGTCAGATGAAGAAGATCTACTCCCCATAGACAGCCGTTTGCTGCCGACTCTGATGGAGAAACCCTTGATTGAAGGGGACTATGTAGCTGTAGTTTACGGTGGACGGAAATACCCGGGGAAAGTTGTACAAGAGGAGGGTGGAGAGTTTGAAGTAACATGCATGAAAAAATCTGGAAAGTGGTGGACGTGGCCACAAGAAGAGGATAAGCTGTGGTTTAATGCTAGCCGCATCTGTTGCCGGATTCGAATCCCAAGGATCATACCTGGAGAGAAAGTACTGTTTTCAGTTGACTTGAAGCCATAAATCAAAGACTGCTATGAGTTGAGTGCACCTTGGATAATGTTCACGATATGAGAAAGATTTCAAGCGCCTCATTTATTTTAAAAAGTTTGTGATTTCTGTGCCTTATTCTTAATTTTTTTTCGAGCGCTTGTAATTTTTGAATCTATTCTTTTCAACTTCTAGTTTAAGTTTTATTTTATTCTAATCAAGTGAAGTTACCTTGATATTTTTTATTGTCGAAATTAAGAAAAACATTGTGGTTTTACATTTAAAAAACACGCTAGATGTGATTTCAAGCTTTTTCCAACTGATGTTTTATAATAAAAGAAGTTTTCTATGAATTTCTCTCTTTTCAATTTGATTCAAACCTGATTCCTGTTAGATTAGCATGCTTAGAGTGGTAGGAACCACTTTTCATTTAAATCCAGCTTTTTAAACAAAAAAAAAATAATGGAAAAATTGATTTTTGTTATTAAAAAAAACTCAGGCTATCTTTTGGATGGGGTTACTTTGTTACAAACCACCGAAACAGACGTTTTAGATGCAGAAAACACGTTGTTACAAAGTAACCCCGGATGGTGGGGTAACATTAATACAAAAAACAAATGACCCCCCTCCCTCCCTATTCAATATATCGAAGAATTTCAAACAGCAATTTCAAGCTGAGATGTTAAGCTATCGTTTCGTTCAAAAATTGTTGAAATATCTTGAAAAATGAGGGTGCTACAATACAAAATATGCGAACCCTGTATCAAAGTAACCCCGGTTTACGGTAAGTGACTATGCTGGACTTGAAGCAAGACTATTTTACTTTACCTAAGAAAGGACTATTATCTTCACTACAACCAAGAAATGGTAAGATGTTAGATGAAATAACTACGTCAAACGGTCTGTAACATAAGATTCTGGAAGATGTTACTATTCTCTTCAAAAGGAGATTGAATATGTACAAAATAAGTATTCCGAATATTTCATGATAACGTGACTTCAACAAGTACTGTCCGACGTCGGAAATGCAAGGAAGGTCGAGCGTTAAAATATCAAACAGTATATTCCTTAAATTTGCTAAAAACAGGATCACACAAACACTTCAAAGACAAACAATCCGATAATATTCGGAAACTCATATTTTTCATTGTTATTTTTTCTTCAAAGATTGTGCTATCCTATCTCTTCTTCGCACATTCAATACAATTATAAATCATTAAAAATAAATATAATACGTTTTTATGCTACAAAAGCATGAGCTATGCTTCTTTTACACAAAAAATATTGAAAATTAAGTTAGGAAATGACTAGAACTTTTTTCAAAAATGTTGGTCCTGAAATGTATATATTGTGCAATAGCAAAAAAAAAAAAAAAAACGAAAAAAGCCACTAATTCTGTTCTTTGCAATGATAGAACACACCTTTAGGTTTATTTCGAATGCTTCTAATATTGAATATGACCTCCGCCTCTTCATAAAAAGCTACTAAAGTGAATTCATGTTTTGCACATCTTTTTTCTGCATCTGATATTTTGCTGAACTTGACAACTGAATTTGGGAGTCACAAATTATTTCTCACTTTCCTTTCTGCTTAATAAGGGATTAAGATGATTTTTAAGTAGCATAATAGGGCTGTAAATATGCTTAAAAATAAAGGTATGTTTGCTTTTCACTGAAATTTAGGTTAGGAAAATGACTAGAACTTTTTTTCAAAAATTTTGATACTGAAATGTGTATATTGTGCAACAGCAACAAGAAAACGAAAAAAACCACTAATTTTATTCTTGGCAATGATAGAACACACCTTCAGGCTCATTTCGAATGCTTCCATTATTGAATAGGACCTCCGCCTTTTCGTGAAATGCCACTTAAGTAACCTCATGTTTTGCACAAGAAAAAAAATGCTTGTCGTAGTTTATTCAAATTTTATTCAAACAAAATTATATTATATAAATTTCAAGTATTTTTTTATTAAATCCTCATACTTTCAGCAACATATCTGAGAATTTTTGGAAATATTGAAAGATTTCTGCACCCGTCACAATTTACTGAAGAGATACGTATACATGCAGATTAGGCTTAGCGGTTGACAGAAAATGCGATTTTTTGAAAAGTTTGACGGCCTGTAAAACAAAAACCAGATCACATATGGGCAAAAGAATTCATATGGTTACTTACCACCATAAAAATATTAAATACACCACGTTTTATCAAAATCCGAGGACATGGGTTACAAAATCCCGTTTTCCTGGGTGATTTGACATGGATTGACCCCACTGGAAAAAACAGCTTTAAAATAATTTTCTGGATCTATGATTGAAATAATTGAATTACTAGTTTTCAAGGTGCAACTAGAGAGAAAGTTATTAAGCAGTTGCTTGTTTTTTTTTTTTGAAAAATCTAAATGAGATATTTTTTAAAGCTTCATTTCATTTTTTCCCAAAACAAATTTCCAAATGATTCGACATTTTACAGAATACGGAATTCCGTCCGTCAGACGGAAGTGTGGCAGCCATGCTGATTAAAATTAGACAAATAAAAAATAATGAAACAATGATAAGATGGCACCTGTCAATGAAAGGAGAAATCGATTCCTTTCCTTAAACTATGTAGAGAAGGAAGAAACTGACACGTAATATTTTTGTGAGTTTTTGTATGGAAGAGTTCCAAGTGTTTAATCGCAAATAAAATTTTACTTTGGGCCGTTAGAATACCAATTTTCACTTTCCGTGATATTTCTGGCTTTGATCAGTGGATTTTTTGTTGATATTACCACCCTCTTCATCGTCATTCTCAGCAAGTATTTCGTCATTGCCCTTCTGAGCCGCCTGAAACATGAAAGATAAATTTATCCAGCAAATTTATTCGTTGACTGTTAGAGCTCGTTAATGCAGATCGCAAGGCATGAATTTCTTCCAAAAATATTAAAAAAATATTTACCCACCTCTTTATGTTCCTTAAATCCAAGTGAGTGTTAATTTACCAGAATCGTTACACTTCATACTTTCGCGGATCCCTGTGGTCGAGCCCCCATTTCTGTGGGTATCGGGTTGTCTAGATGTGTTGACTGTTTACGAAATGATATGCGAGGTCCCTGCATTATGTAGCAATTCATTATCCGTAGAATTTTTAGAACTGTTAAACTCATCACTGACGTTGTTAGTTACTTTTTAAATGTTCCTTGGAAATGGGAAATAGGTTAGAGTGGGTTCTGAATGAGTTGAACCAGTATCTGTAGCAATACTGAATATAGTGGTAGGATTGGTAAAATTTTTTGAAGTCAAGGTATGGGATGATACCTCCGTGATATTCTTTGGTCCCATCGCGCTTTCTTATATGGAAGAGTTCCAGGTGTTCAATCCCAAGTAAAATTTGCATTTGGGCCGTTAGAATACCAATTTTCACTTTCCGTGATATTGCTGGCTTTAGTCAAGGATTTCTTTTTGATATTACCACCCTCTTCGTCGTCATTCTCAGCATCTAAGTACTTCGTCATTGCCCTTCTGAACCATGAAAGACAAATTGATCCAGCAAATTTATTCGTTGACTGTTAGAGCTCGTTAATGCAGATTTCAAGGCATGAATTTCTTAAAAACATTCTAAAAATATTCACCCACCTCTTTATGTTCTTTAAATCCAAGTGAGTGTTAATTTACCAGAATCGTTACACTTCATACTTTCGCGGACCCCTGTGGTCGAGCCCCCATTTCTGTGGGTATCGGGTTGTCTAGATGTGTTAACTGTTTACGAAATGATGTGCGAGGTGTCTGCAGTATGTAGCAATTCATTATCCGTAGAATTTTTAGAACTATTAAACTCATCACTGACGTTATTAGTTTCTTTTTAAATGATTCTTGGAAGCCGTGGTGGCCCGATCGGTAAGGCATCGGACTCGTGCGGGTTCGATCCCAGCCGATCAAAGATCCACCGTCTTGATTAATGGTGGCTGGGGGACGTTAAAAATGTCGTGGTCACAAAGTCCTCCAAGTGAAACGATACCTCTGGGGGTGCTGGGCCTAGGGTTTGCTCGACCCTAGGTTCTAGTTCAAAATTAAAAACAGAGCGCTCTTCAGGGCCCAATCCCGGTTAAACCACTAAACTGTGGTAGGTACGGGGGACCCTGGAGTGTGAAATGAAATGAAATGATCCTTGGAAATGGGAAATAGGTTAGAGTGGGTTCTGAAGGAGTTGAACCAGTATCTGGAAGCAATACTGAATATAGTGGTAGGATTGGTGAAATTTTTTGAAGTCAAGGTAAGGGATGGTACCTCCGTGACAGGGACGTTCCTACCCATGAAGAAAACAGACCAACCTCACCACTTCATTCAATGACATTTAATGCTTTGATTGGGGAAAAAATATTTCGGTTTTACACAGCAAATAATAGAAAAAAAGAAAAAAAATGGAATTTTTTCATTTAGTACACTTGAAAAGCAGCGACCGACGCTGCTTTTCGACCTCCGTAACTAAGCAATGCTTAGCATGCAAAACACCCCCGTGCCGCACTTTTCCCCCTCTTCGCGTTAGCCAAAGCGACCTTGGAGGCAGAATGAAATCTGCCTCTCTGGCGTAGCCGACGAAGATCAGCTCGGAAGCTACACTCTTTCTCTGCCGGTCTCTTCGATTCTCCGCTGCAATTTGGACGTTATGTGCAGGGCGGTGAGCGTTAGCAAAATTCTCAATGGTTTTGGCATCTTGATTCGTTTTTGATATGGTTGTTTGTTTTCTATGAAATGTTTCCGTAATTTTCAAATGTTTCGTTTTTTCATTTGTCATATTGTTTCCCATGTTTAAGTTGAAACCTCAGGATAGTTGTTCTGTTTAAACTTTTTGAAAAAGAAAAAAGACTTACGAAGTAAAGCGACAAAATATTGAAAAATTCATATCATTATTATATGGAAGTCAATTTTAAAAATTAGCTTTTAGAGTTGATAAGAATGCATTCAGCAGTCTAGAAAAAAAGTACCGAAACTTTTTGACATTATAAGATGGATTGCAGATTTGTAGATATTTATGGGAACAAGTTCTTTTTGACGAATGTATAAAAAAAGGTACTTGATTTTATTTTTGAAAAGTGAACTGAGCCAACTGTTTCCAGAAACTGATGTTGTTGCAGTTAATTTTGACTATACCAGCCACAATTTTTTTAGAGTGAATATTTTCGGCCATAAAAAGAACTAAGAGCAACAAAAGGAACACAATGACAAATTAACAACCTTTCTTTCTTGTTCTGATATCCATAGAAAAAGAAACTGAGCAAAATGAAACAAGACCCCACTTTCAATTTTTATGAAAGTCAGATATTTTCACCACAATGAAAGAAAGAAGAATGGATTTTCTATAGAATCAGATGAAAATATTTTTATATATGTTTATACTAGGGACTACGTAAATATCATTCATATTCATACTGTTTTATTACGGTTAACAGCATATGCTTTTTTTCAACATATGTATTATTATTCCACAAATTATCTCATCTGCCTACCCTGGGCGTTCGTTCACGGCACGTGCCTGCTCCGTGATATTCTTTGCTCCCATCGCGCTTTCTTGTATAGAAGAGTTCTAGGTGTTTAATCCTAAGTAAAATTTGCATTTGGGCCGTTAGAATACCAATTTTCACTTTCCGTGATATTTCTGGCTTTGATCAAGGATTTCTTTTTGATATTAACACCCTCTTCGTCGTCATTCTCAGCATCTAAGTATTTCGTCATTGCCCTTCTGAACCATGAAAGACAAATTGATCCAGCAAATTTATTCGTTGGTTGGTTGGTTGGTTGTTTTGGGTTTTCTGGCACAAGAGCCTTTATAGGCTATACTGCGCCAAACGATGACAACCCATAAAGCATATAAGATTTTAAAAACATTTTAAAACACGCATAGATGATGTTTAAAATCCAAACTAAACAAGCGAAAGAAAGGATTAACAATATTTAGTAAAATCAGATACATAACAAAACAAAGACAAAACACTCAAGACAAAGATAAAACCACTAAATTAGAGACATAAAACCAATTTCATTTAAAAAGGGAAACAAATTAGGATGGGGTGTATCCCCAAGTAATTCGGTCAAAGATGGATAAAAATTATTAAAATGTTTAAAACGTACACGGTTAAAATTTGGGCAGTTACATAATATGTGGAACACTGTCTGGTTTACATTACATTTTAGACATGTAGGTGTAGGCTCGTGGCAAAGAAGATGTTTATGTGTAAATCTCGTGTGACCAATGCGAAGCCGAGATAGTATGACTTGGTCCCTTCTTTTAGACCTTAAGGATTTAAAACCTTTGGTCAGTGGCTGGATGGAGTGCAATTTATTTTGCGTTTCTCCATCCCAGCCACGCTGCCAATAGATGTAGAGGCAGTCTGTAATGTTATTTTTAATATCTTCATACGGTACGAGATTTTCAGCATAGGAACTTGCCGCCTTGGCAGCCGTATCGGCTGCCTCATTTCCTGTAATGCCTACATGACCAGGTACCCAACAAAAAATAATTTCGAAATTGTTTTGAGCAAGACTGTTGTATAGATGGAAAGATTGAGAAACTAGTGGGTGGCTATTGCTGTTGCAGTTAATGAGAGCGTCTATTGAGCTCTTCGAGTCTGTGTATAATATCCATTTTTTATAATTTGACTCAGATATTGTTTTTAAAGATGTGGCTATTGCTTTTATTTCTGAAGTGAAAACAGAACAAGTTTTATTTAATTTTAGTGAGATAGTTTCACCAGCTACTATTGCTGCGCACCCGACGTGATCATCTGTTTTCGATCCGTCGGTAAAAATTTCATTATATAAGGAATATTTTTGCTTCACATCATTGTAGATTTGTAGATAGACTGAATCAGGTGTTGTGTCTTTTTGAAATGTACTGAAATCATTAAGAACTGAAAAGTTGGTTTCATTATATGGTTCAATTAGTTTTGTTGTGCTGTAGGTATCAAAATCTGTAATTTGTAGGTCATTAAGCGCTTGTCGCATTCGGATCCCAAATGTAGGGGTGACCGATGGACGACGTAAGAACAAGTCTGTATTTGACGGATGGAAAATATATAAATGCAAGGGATGGTTTATATTCTGTTTGATTTTGAAATAGTAATTTAGAGAAAGTTTCAGTCTTCTATTGTGGAGTGAAGGTTCGTGAGCAATTATATATAGGCTGTTAATAGGTGATGTTCGAAAAGCACCTGTAGATATACGTAATGCCTGGTGATGTACAGTGTCCAGAGTTTTAAGATAGCTTTTAGCGGCTGAGCCATAAATTTGGCACCCGTAATCAAGTTTGGAGCGTATTAGAGCCCGGTAAATTCTTAACATGGAATCTGTGTCAGCACCCCAAGAAGTGTTAGCTAAGACTCGAAGTATATTTGATTTTAAAGTACTTTTCTTTTTTATATCTTGCAAATGGAATAAATTTAAGTTTATTATCCAGGGTGATGCCGAGAAATTTTCCTTCTTCTTTTACAGATATCGGTTGATTATTTATGAGAAGATTTGGATCGGGGTGAAGACCTCTTTTACGGCAGAAATGGATACAGAAGGTTTTCTGAGCTGAGAACGAAAAGCCATTTTCCTCTGCCCATTGAGAAACTTTATTAATAGCTATTTGAAGCTGTCTTTCAATGGTACTCATGTTTGTTGACGAGAAAGAGATTTGAAAATCATCAACGAACATAGTACCGTTGACAGCAGGAGGAAGTTGCTCGAGTAAGTTATTGATTGCTATGAGAAAAAGAGTTACGCTCAGCACACTTCCCTGGGGCACACCTTCTTCTTGGATGAAGGTATCAGATAGAACAGACTTGACACGTACGCGAAAAGTTCTATGCTTAAGGAAATTGGAGATAAAATTGGGTAGATTCCCACGAAACCCATACTCATGTATGGTTTTGAGTATCCCATATCTTCAGGTACAGTCATATGCTTTTTCCATGTCAAAAAATACGCTCACAAGATGTTTACGTTTTAGGAATGCTTCTCGGATTGATGTTTCTAGTAGCATTAGATTGTCTATGGTGTATCTACCGCGTCTGAATCCGCTTTGATGTGAAGCTAGCAGATGGTTTACCTCCAGAGTATACATGAGTCTGGTGTTGACCATTCGCTCCATCAATTTACAAAAACAACTCGTTAGAGCAATTGGTCTGTAACTTTCGGGTTGATTGGGATTTTTGTTGGGTTTAAGAATAGGCACGACAATTGCTTGTGTCCAGAGTTTTGGAATATTTATTCGTTGACTGTTAGAGTTCGTTAATGCAGATCGCAAGGCATGAATTCCTTTCAAAAACATCTTAAAAATATTCACCCACCTCTTTATGTTCCTTAAATCCAAGTGAGTGTTAATTTACCAGAATCGTTACACTTCATACTTTCGCGGATCCCTGTGGTCGAGCCCCCATTTCTGTGGGTATCGGGTTGTTCAGATGTGTTGACTGTTTACGAAATGATGTGCGAGGTCCCTGCATTATGTAGCAATTCATTATCAGTAGAATTTTTAGACCTGTTAAACTCATCACTGAGGTTGTTAGTTTCTTTTTAAATGATCCTTGGAAATGGGAAATAGGTTAGAGTGGGTTCTGAAGGAGTTGAACCAGTATCTGGAGCAATACTGAATATAGTGGTAGGATTGGTGAAATTTTTTGAAGTCAAGTTATGGGATGGTACCTCCGTGATATTCTGTGGTCCCATCGCGTTTTCTTATATGGAAGAGTTCCAGGTGTTCAATCCCAAGTAATATTTGCATTTGGCCGTTAGAATACCAATTTTCACTTTCCGTGATATTTCTGGCTTTGATCAAGGATTTCTTTTTAATATTACCACCCTCTTCGTCGTCATTCTCAGCATCTAAGTATTTCGTCATTGCCCTTCTGAACCATAGTATATTCTGCACAAAGAGTAATTTCACTTTTGGCAAAAAAAATGGGTGGGGGGTTATAATCTATGGGTTGTAACTTTCGGGATTTTACGGTAATGAAATTGTAAGGTATAGGTGCACAAACGAGAATATGTAAATAATTCAAAATAACCTAATTGGAACTATCTATATATTCTTGCCTGTGCACCTATAGCATCATATTTTATATTTCATTACTTTTACATCAATTGCTTGTTAATTTAATATTTCCTTAGTTTTTATGTGTCTTTTAGGGCAAATTAAGGTAAAATGGTTTTTTTTTTCTGCTATTTAAGAGTAATATTAAACTTCAAGCTCATTGAGCTACCTCTAAATTTCAATATATTTTACTGAAACTTCTCCCACATCATTTTCTCCGTAAAAGGAACCATTCTAGAGGGTGAGATCACAAAAACTAAAAATTTCATTGTTTTAGAGCCATCCTATTGCACCCATGTCTTCAACACCGCGTTAGTTCAGGGTGGGCCATTTGGACAAAGCTGTACATTGTAAGGTAAAGGAGCGGGGTTGGGGTTTTGGATCTTTAAAACTGGTTTTAGACTGGACAGATGGATCTTACTGTCCAAAAGTTTTTCATCACTATCTACAATCCCCATAAGATTGACGTCATCAACAAAACAATTCATGTTTCCCGAAATATTCTTATAAATATCATTCATAAAAATGATAAACAGGAGGGTGGAGAAACTCCACTTAAACCAAAAGCTTGCTCATGTATTAGTGCATCAGAAACTATCTTTTCCAGAATGTATGCAGTAGTGCTTTTCGTCAAAGAAAAAGATGCTCCAGCAGTTGTGCCTGAGAGCTGGCTGTTGCACCAAGACACACAGTCTTTCTGGCCAGATGGCAAATCATCCGTCAGCCCTGACATTCTAATACGGGAAAAAGCCCATCCTGAGCCTGGCTGGCTCACATTTCCAGTCCGAACTCTGAGGAAAGGAATCGGTAAGTTTGTGTTATTATATTGCCAATTCAAAATAAATAATTAAATGTTTTTTAATGTTGTTCAGAATATTAAATTCAAAATCTCCATTCAAAAAAAAAAAAATATCAGCTGTTTCAAACAATGTTTTTTTGGTAGAGTCTTACTTGGATGCACGAATGATGTCCAAACTGGCCGAAGACGGGTCGGACATTTCTTTAAATAAAGAAAAAAGGCGCAAAAAGCCTACATATAAATGCACCGAAGATTCAGACGAAGAGGATGAAACACCTAAAATAAAGAAAAGGAAGGCAGGCAATAAAAGCCCAAAAATCGTCAACTTTTCCCTCAAGCCCCCAATATATTATGAAGGGGGGGAGAGATATTTTCATGACACAAGTAATCATTATTTTATCAACTGCAGTTAAATATTAGTAAATTTGTATCTGTAAGACATGTGAGTAATTTTTTGCTTCCTCATGAAATAGGTCCTACAGAATCTTATGCAGTAGAAAGGGGGGAAGCCATTTCTACTCAAGCGATAAGTAATCATTATATTATGTACTCTAGTTTCAAGCTTGTTTATCTTATGTGTAACTGTTAGTAATTTTCCCCTTCTTCCTGAAATAGATTCTGGGACCCCTTATACAATGGAAGCAGGAACCTCAAATTTTTCACAAACAATAAGTAATCATTCTATTATCAACTGTAGTAACAAGCTTGTTTATCTTATGTCTGACACTTGAGTAATTTTTTCCTTTTTCCTGAAATAGATCATGGAACATCCTATTCTACAGAAGGCAGGCCGCCCTACACGGAATGCAGATCTACTCAAGCAATAAGTAATCATTATATTGTCTACTCTAGTTTCAAGCTTGTTTATCTTATGTGTGACTTTTTAGTAATTTTTCCCTTCTTCCTGAAATAGATCCTGGAACATATACAGGAGATGAGAGAAATGGCGTATTTTATCAAACAACAAGTAATCATTATATATATACTAGCAGGGATCGAAAATATATTTTTTAAAAAGTGTAATATTTTGATGTGTATCCGATATTTTCAGTCGGCGTAAACAAAAGAATTTAAATTGTTAATGAATCTTCAAATCAGTTGTTTATTTTCTAATGTGATTTTTCTAATACATAAACATTAAATTAACATTAACTTCATTATTTACATCTATAAATATACATTTCATGCAAAAATATGTGCAACTTAAATGGTATTTTCATATATGAATGGTATTTACAATCATCCCGAAAATGTTACAAAATTAAATCTGAAATTGATATTTGTTATTATAGTGGATGATTGTCATTTTCTTTTTATGACTAATTTTTTATATTCCACTTTCAGTTTTAATTTATATTAAAATTGTTATGTATTGCTGATAATTTTATCAGTTTTTAATAGAAAAGGAATTTTTTTAATAAATTATATAATAATGATGCATTAATATATCAAATAAGTTTAGTGTCCCTTTTTGATTATCGTAGGAAGGTATGTTCAGTTACTACTATTGCAAAAGAACGCCAGAAAACGGACATGTATATAACAATTATGAACGCTGCTTGAGTTAGAGATGATCAACTGGGAGGTGAAGTGATGGGTCGTCTTTCCTCCATAAATGATTTAGTTGCGGAGGAGGCTGTATATCACGATCAATGTCGGCTGGATTTTGTGAGGCCGATAAAAATCATCAACATCCACGTGTGAAGACAATATTTTACACGCTATGGAACAAATTACTAATCTTCTGGAGGAAAATAGTGACTCAATTTACTTCAAATGAAATTATGGAAGCTATTACTGGGAAGAAACCCGAGTGGAGAAAAATCAAAACAGAGCTACAGAAGAAGCATAAAGATAGCATAATCATAATCCCAGGTTCCAACAGATTTAAGGAACCATTAGTCTGTTTTAGAGACACTGGATATAAATTGCTAACCAACAGTTGGTACGATAAAAAAGAAAATAATGAGGAAGAAGAGCGGCTCAGGATAGTCCGAAAAGCTGCTGAAATCATAAGACAGGACATTCAGAGTGTTGTGTATAATTACAACTCTTACCCACCCAGAGATGACTTTATGAAGGAGGTTGATTTTCTCCCCAAATCACTCCATACCTTTCTTGAGGAGGTTATGTTGAAGAAAACTAAGAAAACAGAAGAATCACAAAAGAAGTGCATTGCTATTGGTCATGCAATTACAGCAGTGGTCAAGCCTCGTACCTTCTTATCACCAATACTAACAAGCATATCCCTTCTGCTACATAGAAAATACGCTTTACAGTGAATTGTCAGTGATATCAAGGAATACCAGCGGGACATGCATTCACAATAATACAAAGCATATTTAGCCCATAAGGTCATTTGAAACTGCCTGCGGGACATATATGTCCCGGTGGTAGCGAAAGGGTTAAGAAAAGGTGCATAAAATTTTCCAATAATTTAGAATTTTATGGATTTTTTTTTTTTTTTTCTCAATGATACTATTTTTGTTTTGTTAGCCTTAAAATTGCTTTGTTACATAGTAACAGATTAAATTTATTTTTCATTTTGTAATTTGTGATAAATTTTTAGAAAATTTGTTTAAAAAAAATTTTAATTTAATATCAGTGTTTCCTCTTACATTAAAATTACTTGGAATGTGATATTGTAATGTCAAAACTTTTATTGATTTTTATATACTGGATACGGAAAAATAAATTAATAAATAAAATGTTTTGTTTCTTACAGCTATTAATGAAGAACAACAAATGGGGGATGAAAGCCCATCACTTTTTGATAATGGTCTTTAAAATGTATAATGTATTGATAATAAAGCTTATATTTTTGTTTGCTATATTTGTTCAATCTTTAAATGCTTTTCAAGTGTATAGTAGCTTTTCCTGTTTTTTTTTTTTTTTTTTTTTTTTTTTTGACCTGAGTTTTTGGTGTAAATTTTTTCTTGCAAAAATATTTAAATGCATTTCTTATTTACATCGATTTAAAAATATATATTATCTATTGTTTAAGCTGGTGAAAAACTAAGGCTGGTGCGCCAGTTTACCACTGATGAAAAATCCCTAGTACACACTTAACTTTTAAGAAACTACTTTTCATAAAAAAAACCCCTTTAAATGACAATCTAGCAATACAAAACAGTCACTTTAATTTCACTTATCTGCTCTCTGTGTCTTGATGCCTTTCACCAGACGTCTACAGATGTATTTAATGCATATATCAAGAAAATAAACATGAATTTTGAACACGAGTTTGGAATATTCCAATGCAAACGAACGCTTTACAATTTTAATTCACAATATTTTTTTTTATGCGCATTATTTTCCCAAAATGGAAAAGAACATTTAATTTACTTTTTATGCTCAAATTAGCTTTAGCCCTCTTTTTCGCTGGCTTTACGTCAAATATGTATCATCACCAAAAATTGTGACTTTTTCTTTTCGTTTCACAAGCTAAATCAAAAAAAAAAAAAAATGCGGAATGAAAAAAAAGTCATTTTTTTTTTTGGTTAAGATAACATAAATGACGTAAAGAGCAGTAGCAGTGACAAATAATGGGTTAAACGTTGACGCGAGAATGACGCTTCCGTTATCGCTTTACGTCGCGAGCGTTATCGCCGCGATATAGCTCGCGCTGTCGGATTAGGCATCGCACTATATCGCGACGCGTTGACGCGGCGACATAGTATTTGAAATTTCTGCGATATCGCCGTACGTTATGTGCTACTAGGGTTAATTTCAAAAAATTAAAAAAAAAGACCCCCTCCTCCCACCAAATATTAATGATAAAAGGTCTTAAATTTCGGTTCCACCACATTCCATCCATTCCCATAACGTCATCAAAGATGGTCTACAATGGCATTTTTAAAACTTCAATTTCAAAAAATGTTCGAGGAAAGATCCCGAAAATCGTTTAAAATTGAGTTTTGAGATCTTTAATTTTGGCAATAAACATTCACAGGAGAAAATCGAGCCCTGTGCCTTTCTCTAACATCATCAAAGATGCTATTGCGTTATTTAGACATCAATTAAAAAAAATTCCGGGTTGAGAGCGGTCGAACCCCATTTTTCCTAAGATTAACTGAGATAGTTATACATTTCGTTTTTTTGGAATTTCGACATCAAAAAATCGTCAGTGAAAAGTTCCAAAAACCCCATTCATTCTCCTAAAATTTTCAAAGAGGGCCTACTATTGTGTTTTTTGGACATCAATTTCGAATATTTACAACGGGAGAGCCCCTGACTCGTGATCTTCCTAAGATTAACCAATGTCGTCTTAAACTGCGCTTTTCGAATCTTAATATAGAAACATTCCTAAACCTCACCCCCCAAACAATTGCAAAAAAATACGTGGAATTATAACGTTTTTATTAGAGATGGAACGAAGCGGCATTTGGCCGAAGCGCCGAATACCGAAGCTTCGGCCAACTAATGGCCGGAGCTTCGGCTGACGCACATATTGAAGTTTTTGGACTAAATGCATAATAAATGCGTTGAGTTTTATACTTTTCTTCATATGTTTTAATATTCTTAATTCTTAGCGTTACACAATATTTTCAGCTTACTGTAGCATTCTTAAATTGATTTCATCAATTAAAGTTTATTTTTATTTTGGCTGCTTTTATTTTAATGTTCTTAGTATTACTTAACATTTTCAGCTTACTGAGTCATTCTTAAATTAATTTCACTAACTAAAAGTTTTCTTGTTTTGTTTTGCTTTGTACTGCTAGTACAAGAAAAGACGACATTACTATTTTTGTATTGCAAATTAGTAGTAGGAAGCTCTACTTGGAACATGAAAAGCTCAGTCTGCAGTTCAGTTGATGTTTTATAATGAAACAACTGATATGATCATGTATTATCCCATAGAACTACCCAATCTACTACTATTTACGTTGTGTTATATATTATAAATATCTTAATATTCTTAATACAAAATGCTTCAGTTTTTTAGTGAATTCGAAAAAATAGTATCATGCATTCTTTTTTATTTGTCTTTCATTTGGTATTTATTTTAAGAGGATTATTTAATAATGTCACAAGTTCAAAGAAACTATTCATTCCAAGGTTGAGTTTTGGAAATCACAAGCAATGAATCACAAGTAACTTTCGTTGCCTAAAGAAAAAGAGCTAGAACTGTACATGAACAAGCCACTCTTAAATAGGAAAAATTGCCCATTGAATTGGTGGATGGAAAATAAGACAATTTTTCCAGGATTATCAGAATTGGCCAAACGCTACTTATCTGCTCCAGGTAGCAGTGTATACAGTGAACGATCATTTTCCGAAGCTGGTAATGTGTACGAGAAGAAAAGAAGCAGGATTCTGCCTAAAAATGCTGAGACATTGGGGTGTTTTTACATCATAATTCTAAGTTGTGTGACAAATGAGCAGGTATTATTCTATTAATTCAAGTATAAATGACGAATCTTTTTTAAAGTTGATCAAATAATCAGAATTTATTCTTTTTTAATTATAAATACTTAAAATGCGGACCTTGGGTGGATATGTGCTACTAATGGACTCATATTCTACCCCATCATCTACCCTTCCTCATATTTTGATTTATACAAAAATAAATAAATTAGATGTAGCTTTAAGTTACGTATTAACAATTACTTACTTGTTTTACTATATCCTGATTTTGTTGTTTAGAATCTTGATCAATGAAATACATAATAAGTTTATATATGTTGATAGATTATTGCATCTCTTTAAAAAAAAAACTGAAATTGTGTACATATAAATTTCAAAAAATATAAAATTTTAAAAGAAAGTAATTCAGGATGCATAATAGTTGCACATCTGCCCTTGTACACATAAGAACCATTACCATTGTTCAAAGTTTCAAAGCTAGAAAAATACTCAATGCAGTATATTTACATAGCTTTTATTTTAAAACTAAAGTTTTTTTGAACAAATATAACGAAATGTAATATTTAAACGAACATATTGTTAATAAATATTTTATTAATTATTGAATGCATTCTGGCTTCAAATGTTCAATACGCACATATTTTTAATTGAATATAAATTTCTATTATGCTTTATCATGAGGAACAATTTTGAGTTAAAAAGACTATCTTATATGATAATAATTGTAACAGAAAATTTGCTGCATAAATTTCAGGCCGAAGCAACCGAATCACAACTCATGCTTCGGCCAGACCGAAGCTTCTGCAAGATGGCCGAAGCTTCGGCTTGGCCGAAGCTTCGTTCCATCTCTAGTTTTTATGGCCTCAAATTCTGAAAAAATATTAGATGAGGGCCGGCAAGTCTTAAATCTCCCTAACATGATCAAAAGTTGTCTAACTGTTGAATTTTTGGGATCACTTTTCGGAAATTTTTCCGGGGAGAACCCATGAACCCCGTATCAGTATGCTTGAATATTCCACTTTATGTCTTTGTTTATAATAGTAATGATCTTGATTCGTATCATAACGCTATTCTCGTGAGTGCATTAATCACCTCATCTTCAGTAAGGTTGGAAGATCCTCATAGTATTTACCATTTATTTTCTTACATAAACACAATTTGATAAATAAGTAAAAAATTCACATAAAATTTAACAGAAGCAAGAGAGCTTCCAATCAAAAAAGCAAAGCTTTACACTATTATTCCGGAAAAAATAAATAAAAAGAAAGAGGGGGGGGGGGCGGTAATCTATTAAAGTTTAGTATTTTCGGGATTTTAAAATGATAATCCAATGGCCTCGGAATATAAAAGGGGTAAGGGTGCTTGATGTCAGAAATTAGCCCCCCCTTAAGTTAAATCCTGGGTGCGCCCCTGGCTCTTACTGTCCAAAAGTTTTTCATCACTATCTACAATCCCCATAAGATTGACGTCATCAACAAAACAATTCATGTTTCCCGAAATATTTTTATAAATATCATTCATAAAAATGATAAACAGGAGGGTCGAGAAACCCCACTTAAACCAAAAGCTTGCTCATGTATTAGTACATCAGAAACTATCTTTTCTAGAATGTATGCAGTAGTGCTTTTCGTCAAAGAAAAAGATGCTCCAGCAGTTGTGTCTGAGAGCTGGCTGTTGCACCAAGACACACAGGCTTTCTGCCCAGATGGCAAATCATCCGTCAGCTCTGACATTCTAATACAGGAAAAAGCCCATCCTGAGCCTGGCTGGCTCACATTTCCGGTCCGAACTCTGAGGAAAGGAATCGGTAAGTTTGTGTTATTATATTGCCAATTCAAAATAAATAATGAAATGTTTTTAAATGTTGTTCAGAATATTAAATTGATTCTCCATTCAAAATGAAAAAAAAAAAATCAGCTGTTGTTTTAAACAATGTTTTTGGTAGTCTTACTTGGATGCAAGAATGTCTAAACTGGCCGAAGACGGGTCGGACATTCCGTTAAATAAAGAAAAAAGGTGCAAAAAGCCTACATATAAATACACGGAAGATTCGGATGAAGATGATAAAACGCCTAAAATAAAGAAAAGGAAGGCAGGCAATAAAAGCCCAAAAATCGCCAACTTTTCCCTCAAGCCCCCAATATATTATGAAAGGGGGGGGGGGGAGATTTTCATGACACAAGTAATCATTATTTTATCTACTGCAGTTAAATATTAGTAAATTTGTATCTGTAAGACATGTGAGTAATTTTTTCCTTCCTCATGAAATAGATCCTACAGAATCTTATGCAGTAGAAAGGGGGGAAGCCAGTTCTACTCAAGCGATAAGTAATCATTATATTGTGTACTCTAGTTTCAAGCTTGTTTATCTTATGTGTAACTGTTAGTAATTTTCGCCTTCATTCTGAAATAGATCCTGGGACCCCTTATACAATGGAAGCAGGAAACTTAAATTTTTCACAAACAATAAGTAATCAATCTATTATCAACTGTAGTTACAAGCTTGTTTATCTTATGTCTGACACTTGAGTAATTTTTTTCTTTTTCCTGAAATAGATCATGGAACATCGTATTTAGTGGAGTCCCTTTCTACAGAAGGCAGGCCGCCCTACACGGAAGCCAGTTCTACTCAAGCAATAAGTAATCATTATATTGTCTACTCTAGTTTCAAGCTTGTTTATCTTATGTGTGACTTTTTAGTAATTTTCCCCTTCTTCCTGAAATAGATCTCGAGACCCCTTGTGCTGTAGGAGCTGGAAGCTGCAGAGTTTCAGAAGGCAGGCCCCCTACACGGCATGCAGATCTACTCAAGCAATAAGTAATTATTATATTGTCTACTCCAGTTTCAAGCTTGTTTATCTTATGTGTGACTTTTTAGTAATTTTCCCCTTCTTCCTGAAATAGATCTGGAGACCCCTTGTGCTGTAGGAGCAGGAAACTGCAGAGTTTCAGAAAGCGCCCCCCCCCCTACACGGAAGCCAATTCTACTCAAGCAATAAGTAATCATTATATTGTCTACTCTAGTTTCAAGCTTGTTTATCTTATGTGTGACTTGTTAATAAGTTTCCCCTTCTTCCTGAAATAGATCATGGGACATATACAGGAGAAGAAAGAAATGGTAGATTTTATCAAGCAAGTAATCATATATATACTAGCAGGGCTTGAAAATATATTTTCTAAAAAGTGTAATGTTTTGATATGTATCCGATATTTTCAGTCGGCGTAAACAAAAGAATTTAAATTGTTAATGAATCTTCAAATCAGTTGTTTATTTTCTTGTGTGATTTTTCTAATACATAAACATTAAATTAACGTTTACTTCATTATTTACATCTATAAATATACATTTCAGGCAAAAATATGTGCAAAGTAAATGGTATTTTCATATATGAATGGTATTTACAATCATCCCGAAAATGTTACAAAATTAAATCTGAAATTGATATTGATTATAGTGGATGATTGTCATTTTCTTTCTATGACTAATTTTTTATATTCCACTTTCAGTTTTAATTTATATTAAAATTGTTATGTATTGCTAATTTTATCAGTTTTTAATAGAAAAGGAATTTTTTTAATAAATTATATAATAATGATGCATTAATATATCAAATAAGTTTAGTGTCCCTTTTTGATTATCGTAGGAAGGTATGTTCAGTTACTACTATTGCAAAAGGACGCCAGAAAACGGACATGTATATAACAATTATGAACGCTGCTTGAGTTAGAGATGATCAACTGGGAGGTGAAGTGATGGGTCGTCTTTCCTCCATAAATGATTTAGTTGCGGAGGAGGCTGTATATCACGATCAATGTCGGCTGGATTTTGTGAGGCCGATAAAAATCATCAACATCCACGTGTGAAGACTATATTTTACATGCTATGGAACAAATTACTAATCTTCTGGAGGAAAATAGTGACTCAATTTACTTCAAATGAAATTATGGAAGCTATTACTGGGAAGAAACCCGAGTGGAGTAAAATCAAAACAGAGCTACAGAAGAAGCATAAAGATCGCATAATCATAATCCCAGGTTCCAACAGATTTAAGGAACCATTAGTCTGTTTTAGAGACACTGGATATAAATTGCTAACCAACAGTTGGTACGATAAAAAAGAAAATAATGAGGAAGAAGAGCGGCTCAGGATAGTCCGAAAAGCTGCTGAAATCATAAGACAGGACATTCAGAGTGTTGTGTATAATTACAACTCTTACCCACCCAGAGATGACTTTATGAAGGAGGTTGATTTATTCTCCCCAAATCACTCCATACCTTTCTTGAGGAGGTTATGTTGAAGAAAACTAAGAAAACAGAAGAATCACAAAAGAAGTGCATTGCTATTGGTCATGCAATTACAGCAGTGGTCAAGCCTCGTACATTCTTATCACCAATACTAACAAGCATATCCCTTCTGCTACATAGAAAATACGCTTCTAAGAGCTTGATTGATCTTTTAGCAAGTCTTGGTTTCAGCTCATCGTATTATGAAGCCCAAAAGTTAGAATTACCTGCAATTTCCCACGCTCAGCTATTTTACAAACCAATTCAATAAATAAATAAAAAAATAATTAAATTAAAGAAATAAATTAATGAATAATTTAAATTAAAAAAATAAATTAATAAATAATTTACATTCAAACAAATCAGTAAATCATTTAATTTGAAAAGTAAATTAATAAATAATTTAAATAAATAAATTAGTTTAAAAAAATCCCCCCCCCCCCCCCAAATTTTGATGGAGCAACTTGCGCCATGATCTCCCTCTTTGGGCACCCCTGAGGGGCGGGAAATTTAGTATGTGCACCTACTAACTACACCTAGCAAATTTCTGGTGTTAAAAATTCTGCATTTAGTATGTTTAAAAAAAATCGATATTTGTTTATTAGCTTTTTATTTTTTAAACATGGGAGTGCGTGTTAGAAATTCTATAGCTATTGATTGGTTCAATAATATATAGCTAAGCAGCATATCAAATTGAAGTTTTATCAAAATTATCATATTTCAAGCACGCTAATGTATTCATTGATTGGACTATTTTTTTTCCCTCCCCCTTTTCACAAACTGTCACAATTTCAAGAATCCCCCTCACCCCCCGAAGGGTGACAACATTTGTGTTGTTGTAATTCATTACAACTTCTTCATTGCCAATCAAAATTGTCGAGTTCATTGAAAAGAGAGGAAGCGCGCGATCCCTTTTCGCGTCAGTTTGATTTTTGTAAATGGCAAGTACTCTATTTTTAGCATGAAGGCGCGTGTTTGAAACTCTATAACTTTCGATTAGTTTAATAAAATGTGACAAAGTAGAATATCAAATTAAAGGAAATTCAAAGTTCTACAACTTTGTCAATAACATTTATAAGGAAAAATGACTTTGGAAGGCAATAGACGTAAATGTTTGAAAAAAAATCGCGTTTTTCGGAAAATTATCTTTTTTCAAAACATACCCCCGGAAAATTATTGAAAATTCAACAAATATGTGTAGAAACACTCTTATAGAAAGTTTATTTAGCTCGAATTTTCATTTTGAACTCATTTTTCCCACCATTTCCGCGATTTTTCGAGAGACCCAAAATTTGCTTCCCCCTTCCCTCCCACCTTTAGCTCACCCCCCAGGGTCGGGGACTTTCAGTATGTTTATTTACTAGCTACCCCTAACAATATTCTGGAGTTAAAAACTTTCGCATATTCCACGCACTCTACACCCCTATATTGAGCACTCATTGACTGGACTAAGTTTGTGACATCTAGTCTTCAACTTGCATGTGTCGCTCATGTTCAAATTGTGAAAACAATTTAGAAAAGTTTTTGAATGAAAATCTAGCAGCAGCACCAGAACAGTCCAATTCTGTTACTCAATGGAATGGAGGAAAATTAGAAATTAAAAATCTTAACAAGATTCAAGTAACAATTACTTTGCAAGCTCAAATTTTAAAGGTACTGGAACATTTCTACAACATAGTTAGGCAAGCTAAAGAGCTAAAGGAACAGAAAAAAAATTTGAAAATGGGTGAAATAATTCTACAAACTGACTTTGCCGAAAATTATTACATAAAACACCAATCTGAAATAATGCAGGCACACGAACAATAGCAGTGATTTGTCAGCTGCAATCTACACCGCAGTAATATACTACCGAAAGGATACTAGTGATTTAATTCAAAATCAATGCGTCCCAATAATTTCAGATGCTAAAAAACATTCAGCACATGTAGTTAATATATTTAACTCTGCAATTGTAACCGATTTTGAGCAAACTATTTCAACTGTAATAAAGTTTGTAACAATTTGGAGTGATGGTGCTGCGGCGCATTTCAAAAATCAATTTTCTGTGACCACTTTGTCAAAATCAAAAATTTATCATCAGTGGAATTTCTTCGAATCCTACCATGGTAAAGGTGCCTATGATGGTGTAGGTAGTACCTTAAAGAGAATGGTATGGAAACGAGTAATGCAAAACCAAACTGTTGTAAAAAATCCCGAGGATTTTTATACAGAAGTAAAAAAATGTCAAAATCTCAAGCAGCTGCATGGCAAGGACTCAAAAATTAAATTTCTGTATGTCCCGGAAACAGACATGGAACCCATCAAGAAAATTCTGGATGAAATATTTAAGAATATGTAATAATCCAGTTAAGGGAATACAGTCAGCAAGGTGTGTCGAAAACGCGGTAGATTTAAAATTAATCTATATAAAAATACTGGAGACATATAAAAATACTGGAAGTAATGCCAATAAACACTGTTTTGTTGAAGTGAAACATTTGAAAAAACAAATAAAACGAAACTTATTTGACTTTCAGTGTACGTTTTGAATTTTTCTTTATTAATTTTACTGATATTAATTAAGTTATCCTTAAAAAACTGTATTTTATGGCTGAATTTCTTAACCCTTTGAGCGGCCGCGACATAAAATTCCGCTTTTAGATATTCACTGGGTGAAGTTACCGTCCAGAATTTTGGAAAAAAGTACAAATGAAACTAGGAACTTAATTATTGATCTCAAGTTAATTTCAAAAAATAAAATAAATTACTTAGAGGCAGAAAAAAAATTATTAAGTGTTTCGAAAGTTGAATCCATGGTGCTTAAAAGGTTAATAGTGCAATTTCATTAAAAAACTCATAATTTTGTAAAAACTAATTCTTAAAAAAAGCTGTTAAGTAATTTACGCCAAAATTTTGTCAATAAAAATACTTATAATACGACCCCGTATCAATGTGAATAACTTAAATAGTATTTATGCACATAACTGCCAAGTATATTGAATTAATCTATTTTTGCATTTTCCGCTGGCACAGTTACGTTCGTCACACGTCATATTTTGAATAAGTATTCGTTTCTATTTTATAAAAGCCAAAAACAAGTATTATTTTCCATTAGAAGTAAAGTTAGAAAATGAAAATACTGTCCTAAAGCTGTTTTTTCAATAATATCTAACTAAACTTTAGAGAAAGTTGAACTGTACGTTAAAAAAACGAGGTTGCAAAAATGTTATGTTTGTCACACTATAGTAAATAAATCTAAAAAATGAACTAACGTGGTTTATTATTTGTTTTCTTGTATGGAATATAACACATAAGTTTATTTTAATAACATAATAGAGCAAAATCACAATTTTAATGAATTTAAACGTTTTTAATTTATTTTATGTGATGAGAAAGAATCTCTGAATGTTACGTTCGTCACGATGGAATGACCCAATAATAGTAAACAGAAAAAAAAAAGTTTTAAAAGCAGAGGTTAGAAGCTACAAATAATATAAAAATATTAAAAGCTTTTATTCCAGTGAGAAATGCTCAGACATAACAAATTTTGAATATTATATAACAATCAACATTCTTTAAAGCATGTTAAGTTAAAAGTCTTTACAAAAATAAATGCAAATTCCCAACACCACTTTTTAAATAATTGAAATGCTTGTTTTCTACATTTTTCTTCAAGTACAAGTTTTTGAATTTCAGCTTTTGCGATTTCTTGTATGTTTTCATGGAAACAGTATGACTAGTCGAATTTTTGCACTTAATTTCAGAAAAGTTTTTAGTGCAATCTACTATTTTATTTTTCTTGCCAGAAAGCTGTTTGGCATTCCTAAATGCTAAGGATTTTTTCTCTAGTTGCACAGCAAAATGAGATAAGGGCACATCATTGACAAAGCAATTAGTCGAAAGAGGTAATCGAGAAGATAACGAGTCACCAAAATATTGAAGTATATTAGTGCTTAAAATAAAATCAAATATTTTTTCAGTTTGTTTATGAATATTTTGATTTGCATCTAAAAGCGAGGAAGTTTCACTGTTTAAAAAGCATGCACGTTTAAAATAATTTAAATTTGAGCACTGCTTAATAAGTAATTCAACAGCGGAACGTAAATGGCCATAAACTAGCAATGCTTCATGTTGCGAGAAATTTCCTACTTTGCTTTCACATTTTAAATATTTGCTTAAGTGGTTATAAAATGGCAAGAAATTCTTTGATAACACTTGAAAGATAGCTAAAGGGCCAAAAGCTATGAGAATTGTTAAAGCATTATAGTAAAAGTATAACTGTTTTGAAGTATCCTGAAACAAGGTCTCTAAGTACAATAAAATGGAATTATACATTTCTTCAGAAAATGTCTCACATTTCCTTAAAACTCTAACAAGAAAATTTGTAGCTGGATCAGCAGTTGACCATATTTTCTTTTCATACTGAACGGATGCAGGTGAATGAATGATTAAATAATTAAGTAGTAAATTAATGATTTCCTTTGTAAATTGCTCTTTTAGATCACGGAAATAATGGTTTTCCATCAATGAACTAACAACATCAAAAATTCTTTCCAAATAAAATCTCTCCAGGAAAAACTTTTTGATTCCCGCCACAGTCATTTTATAAAAATAGGGGGAAAGACAAGAGAGACAGATACTTTGTCTGACATCATTCATTGCATATTTGAATGCATGTCTCTCTGTGTAAAAAATAGCTTTTGTAACAAGCACAAAGTAATCTTGCAGTGGCTGTGGCAACTGAGCAAAATCAGAGTCTATAATTTGAAGATTGCTTGAACTAGATTTCTGTACTTCATATTTTTCAGGCAGCAGTACCGTAGCTAAGTCCTCAGACTTAGGACGTTTTTCCAAAGTGGATTCAGAAATCAATGGCTTTTTAAAAAGATACTTTTGTGCATGTAAGATATTAGATGAAAATAATTTGTTGCGTTTATCCATGAAGGTTTGCGAACATCTCACTAATTTAACTAGACACGACAAAGCACCTTTCACTAATTCTTTATTGGTTTTATTCATGCTTATGTCACTTTTCTTCCCTTTCTTCTTCACAGTAAATTTTTTTTTACCAGTTTGTTTGTTTTTACTTTTAGAATTTCTTCCCCTAACAGAGGGTAAATAATCCACATCCTTTTCGGAAGTACAGCTGTTTTGAGTAGATTGACATTCACTTGCATCTGAAACTTCAGATTTGAAAAAAAACTCTACATCTGGGACAGATATTAAATCATCTCGTAACTTTAAGTTTTTATTTTTTCCTATGGAGCTTCTTTTTACCAACTGTTTATTCTTAATTTTCTTATTTAATTTAAAATCTTTAATAATTTTCTTCTTAATACTTTTAGAATTCTTCCTGATTTTGGAATTTCTTTTTTTCTGCTTTGATTCAACTAATAATGTATTTTGAACATCATTTAAATTTTCATGAGACATGCTTTCAGTAATTTGGGTTACATGAAATGACGAATCACACTTTTTAACACTTTGCTTGGGTTTTTTCTTTGGAGATTCAAATCCACTACTTTCATCATGAGCCTCTTCATTAAAAGACTGTATCGACATGTCATTGCCTGAAACGTACTCACACTTCACAAAACTCGAAGCCTCAGTATCAAGAACATTGGTTGTGATACTTGCACTTTTAAAAAGTTCATCACAAACTGCAGAAACCCGTTTGCGTTTTTGTGATTTAGGCCCAATCCCGTGACTTGACTTCATTTTATCGAATACAGTAAGAGGCATATCACTTAATTGTGCATCAGCATTCTCCTCATTGTGCATTTGAATTGAACAACAGACCTGTGCTCTTTTACTGGCATTTTTTGTTTTCTTGTACTTTGCCTCGGTGCAAATTGCACTACTGGTCTTAAATTTTTTATCAGCATTTTTTTTCTTACACTTGGTCTCAGTTTGTTCACAGATATTTTTATCACGCTGGTCACAGTTTACAACTTTTCGACTTCTCACATTTTCTTGCTTTTCATTTTGAGATAGCTTTTTCTTTTTTAACATCATGGTTCCTTTGTTTTCCTCATCCTCTGAAGTTCTGGCCGTTCTAGCCAACTTTCTTTTTGAAGACTTGTGATCTATCAATTTTTCTACATCTTCCTTTTCTGGTTTCTTAGTTTTTTTCCCAGACATTTTAATTTAGTGTCGTCAGTTTGAAAAAATATCTTATGTATTGTATTTCATTCAAAAAACTTGCTACTGTAATTTCAAACAACACAATTTTTGAACACTGATAACCCATAATACAAGAATATTAAACGGAGGATACGGTAATCCAGAATTCATAGGATTCAAATAGATCTCATTTTAGCAATCTATATTTTTTTCCCAATCATTTGAAGCTATAATGTAACATTTTTCTTTGAATACACAAACACACAGTATGAAACATTGTAACAATTAATTACAGATGCGATGAATGAGCAAAGTATGACAATATGTTTGATTTGGCGTTGGAGGTACAGTTGATTAAGTTATATAAAAACATTTGTCATGACTTTTCTTAAAACCTGCAAGAGAAATAAGTGTTTCAAGTATATTATACTGGTAACACAATAATGCCACAAGATTATTAAAAAAGACAAAGGAAAAAAGGTTTCATCTAACAGACACAGCTAACACAATATTTTTTTCATGCTTATTACAGTATACAAGTCATTTCAGATCATTTGAAAAATTTAACACTACAGAAATACTAAATAAAAGGAACTTCCTGTTTCAAAAGAAACAAAATAAAGATATCACTGAAAAATATTTTCTGTGGTATACTAAAAACAGGAAAAGTGGACTGAACATGAGGTCAATCAGCACCATCACGAAAATGCTATACAACAGCTGACGAAAATGTGCTGTTGCTGAAAATTATTTTACTTTACTAAAAAAGTGACATTCAAATGCTTCAAATTTTACTTGATGGCAATCTTTAAAAAGACTTTATATTTAAACAACGTTTTTCCTTCATAAGACATGAAAGCAAAGATGCAGCTAGATTTTTTTATTCAAGGCAAGCCTCTCTTTTATCAACGGTTTATACTTGACTTTTAAATTTCAAAAAAAAAAAAAAAAAGATTTCATGAGCAAACCTCAAACCCAAGAGTCTAAGAAATGACTGCCACATTTGCACTTTTGGTTGCCATTTTTTTCATGAAGTATATCTATTAAGGTGGGCCGAAAGAACTTTTTTTTATTTCTAAGGTGTAATAGCGCGGAAAAGTTACGATTGCGATGACAAGCAAAAGGAATTTTTTTTTTTCAAAATCGATTGGTATCTTCTGATTGCGCAAGTTTGAAAATGTGAAAACACTTCATTTTTTAAATTTTTATTTCTTAAATTAACATGGTGTTTTCATAACATAATAGTTTGTAACTTTTTCTAATATAGCCTCAAAACATTGTGTTTAAATTTGATTTGCTCAGCTAATATCTTCCGGTCCCACATTAACCAAAATTACCCAAAATAATAAAAGAACTATTAATGCGTTTTTAGTATTTGATAATTTTTAGATGTAATGGCTGTAGATTTTTTCAGATGAACTGTCAATGAAACAGAAAGAAAGAAATATTAAGTTCAGTCAATGTTTTTCAGTTGCACAAAAACCTTAAAACTTTTGTGAGCAGACATCATGCAATGATCCTAACAACGTCGCTCCTCCTTCAGCCCATCCCCTTTTTCCTAGAACCGCGCTAGCTGTGTTCCTATATTGTCTTTTCGGTCTCTCAATGGTGATTGCTGTGCACAAGCTGTTTCCATTTTACGAATTTATAGTTTCCTGTTAGTTTAGTTCTAGTAGTTTTCTGTGTTCTGATTTAACTTCATGCTGTGTGTTGACTCATTGATAAACCAAAAACATAAAGTCATGGCCGGGCCAAAAAAAATTTATAACCAGACAAGTGTTTATCCTATTTTTGGTGTGTCAAAGAACTGCCACCAAACAAGCTGCCTACTGCCGAAGACATTCTTAGGTGCTGTGTTCAACAAAGGTACAATTTAGCATTATAAATTAATAATAATAGAGTCAGTTTTAAGCAAGTCACCAGTAGAGTAGCTAAAAAAGTAATTAGCCTTTATGAGAAAGCCTCTATTCCTACTGTAACAGATAAGAGAATCACGCAACTCATAACTGTGTTACATGATAGGTATTACAGCTTGAGGAAGTCGTACACAAGAGACAAGAACAAAACTTCTTTTAAAAAGAAGGTTAATGAATTTAAACAAAAGTGTTTCATTCTTTTCGATGTATCAACTTGTAAATGCTTGATTGTTGTTGAATGCATTTACAAAAAAAACCCCAGATTTGTGCCTTGAGAAATAACATGCTTGTAATTGTGAAAAATCAAAGAAAATACCCCCAATTGAGTTAAGATTTGTTTACTTAATGCAAGTACACAGAATAGGAAAAATTGGAGTGGTAGACATAAGGACAACACAAAAGAGTAGAAAATCATTGGAAAGGAGGTTACTTGACAGCAGGGTGTCAATGATTTAAATCAATTAATTTAAATCACTTTTTATTTTAACCCTTAAAAACTCTCTTGGACAATCTCAATTTCATTATTTTTGCCATTTTCTTAAGCTTTGATTTCTCTCTAATAAATCGAAAAGTAATCCTACTCATCTCCCCTGCACAGATGATGGAAGATTGCAGTCCAAATAATATGTAAGCACAAATAGTGCTATTTGTTTTGTCTAATACCTGAAACAAAGAAAATACATGCAGCTGCAGGGCATTTGTTGCAAAGAGTGAATTGAGGGGGCAGGGATATGATAGGATGTGTGTAATATAGTTTCAGTAACCCCCCCCCCCCCCCCAAAAAAAAAAAAAATCATCAGCTGGTTATTTCCCATCTCTACACTTTAACAGTTGTTGAATTTCTTTCTTTTTTTTTCGTTACAGTGGAAAAAGTCATATTTAATTTTAAAATTTTCCATTGTACTTCTCAGTTTATTAAAATTTCATGCAATGCTGCTAGATGTCTTTATTTTTTCTGTATATTGTTTCA
>JAXGGA010012245.1:0-39420 GCA_038373865.1 Uloborus plumipes | reverse complement strand
TAATTGAAAAATTTATTTATTCATTATTATTTTTTTTCTAAAAATACTAATTATACGTAGAACAGAATCGCTTTTTTCTTTTCCAGACATTCCAAGCACACTCACACGCACACAAAGTAAATAAATAAATAAATAAAATAATAAAGAAATAAAAGAACTAATGTGGATTAAAAATATTAATTAATGAATAATTTTTATTCAAAACAAATCAGCCATTAATTTTAATTAAAAAATAAATTAATCAATAATTTAAATAAATGAATTAATTAATTAATTAGCTTTAAAAAATCCCCCCCCCCCCCCAATTTTTATGGCGCAACATGCGCCATAATCCCCCCCCCCCCTGTGGGCACCCCTGGTTAGAGATACATTATATTAGTCTAGGTTTAAGCAAAAAAGATAAAAAAAATTCGAAAATTAAGCCAATGAATATATTTTTAATTGTAAAAATTATGTAAATATAAAATTTCCTATTATTAGGTAAAAACGAAGAAAAATAATATTAATGAATAAATAAAATTTTCAATTACTGATTACAAATGGTAATTAAATAAAAATATGAACATGTAAAAAAGAAGGTAATATGAAAATATAGTCTATAATAATTATTTTGTCCACTAAATATTTTTAATTAATAAAAAAATTAAGTGGCAAAACTTCAGTGGGATCAAAGTCATATTTAGTTCATAATGTCAATCGAAGATTTACACCAAAATCCAGTTGAAAAAAAAAAACCTCTTACCAACAACAGTCTTTAAAAAATGACAGATTCTGTCAGATTTGGCAAGTTGGTAAGTGCATTCGATTAAACCTATTTCTCAAAAAATACGGCTCCTATTTTCGTGGGATGAAAATCATACTTAATTCATAATGTCAGTCGAAGATTTACATCAAAATCCAGTTGAAAAAAAAAATTTTTCTTTCCCATAGCAGCATTTAAAGAGAGGACAGATTCAGTATCATTTACATTGAATCCCGTAGAAAGTAGGGAGCGTTTCAGCTAGCGTCCTCTGGCGGCGTGTGAGAATTCGTTGCCACTTTTAGATAGCAGAGATTTAGCTCCTCCCCTTTAACCTCCTTGGTGCCAAGTGCTATGCTTAAATACTAGAGGAGCTGATTAGATGTGATGTTGCCAATTTAAAAGTCAATTTCTCAGAATTTCAAATAAATTGTTTTTCTATCTTTTTTTTTTTTTGAAATCTATGAGTAATAGAGTTTATGTCCGAAAATAAACCCAAAAAGAATAATATGACACTGAAAATATTTGATTATTAGGTTCTAAATCACGCAGAAGTAATTTTTAAAAAAATAAATCAAAATTTTCACTTCAGAACTGGTTGTACTTTTTAACTGCAACCGCAGAACACAATGTTGACAAACAAAACACCTAAATATTTGAATTAACGTAATGGGGAAACAGTTTCCTGCTGTTTTTAGCGTAATTCGTTAAAATCTGGGTAGTAAAATGTAATCGTACACAATTTCCATTGATCGTTGATGCTTTTCGACAATCAAATTTAATCCACCATGTAACTTCAGTGGCAAAACAATAGTTTGTCCAGAAAATGGATCTGGTGTTATATTTTAAAGCATCCAGCTAAGCCTTGGAAACTGAGCAAATTTGAATAATTAATATCTAACGTTCTAATTATCGGACAGAAACGTGACAAAACTTTTTTTTTATATATATAAAAATCCTTTCCAACGATATATAACGTTAAGGGGGGGGATATTTTGCCCCTTAATTAGGCGAAATATACCTAAATTAGTTAATTTAAAAAGAACTAATTCGAAATTTAGAATTTGGGCTTCGAGGTGCACGAGGGCGGGGTACATTCGAATTTTTGAGCCAATTTTGAGGTCTGTAGGTGCTGTGGGGGCTTCTGGCCAGCGGTTACAAACATACAAACAAACGAACACCGTCACCTTTATACAAGCCCTTTTCCAGGACATTGATAAGGCACAATGAAAATGCAAAACTAAACTAATAAATGCTTAATCATTAAAAATTAATTAGTTGCTTTCTTGTTTCTAATACTGCTTTTCACATCACAGAAACATTACTACTGCGTACCTTTGACGCATACTATACGTACACTCTGTGAGGTAAAAAATAAGGACGAAGTTGAGAAATCAGCAAATAAGCGGAACGAAAAGACAGGGCGTAGTGAAAGAGCAATTAAAACATCGTCTGGGGTCAGGTTAGTTAACACATGCTAAGGCATGCAATTAGACATGGTGGAGTAGTTCCGGAAGGGGGTAAGTAACGCTGGTGGTGTAAGCTTCAGCATCTCTGGTTGAACGGTTGCACTTCGTACATCAGTTTAAACGACAGCGAGATGTTGCCTCAGTGTAAAATGTCACACAAAGGATTTCTTAGACGACATCTGGATGATTTTACCCGAGGTTAAATCATTAGAGAAATTTAGGATGGTCAAAGTGTGACAAGTGTGGCTTTTCTCATAGCATGGATTCACGACTTTGGAGAACATTTCTAACTGCAAGAACAGTTGACCGACGATTTTCCAGTGGTTGTCTGCAAGCAATCATGGAAGCAGATGGTCAAAAAATTGCTTTATAGACAAGAAGAAACAGACGGCAGACAGAGTTAGAAATAGCAAGAGACATAGCCAATCGATACCGCGTCGTACTGTTGACCGGGAGGCAGAACAATGGTGATCTGTTTGTCCAAATACATGTACAGTATTTTGCATTTACGTCTGGGGGGGGGGGCTCATGGGAGAAGGCGTTTTGTGCGGTGCCGGAAACTCTAAAATTGGACAGAAAATCCATGAGTCTGGTACCTTTTATGGATGAGGGTAGATTTAGTCTGGGTGTCTGTTCTGTACGCATACTTATCCGGAGAGAGTAAAGAACACGAGAGCATAATATGTCCAGCGTGATCAAAAAGGATCAGTTTAAAGGTCGCTCATTTCTCTCTTGGAGAGTCATCACGATTGATAGCCTTAGAGAACTTCACATCGTCGAAGGGGATTAAATCACTGGGATTCACCATTATAAGAGGTTCTCCATCCTCATGGGCATCTTTATAGAGCTGCTATGAGTCTTTAGTTCTTTTTTAAGGACGATAAATCTCAGACATATCCCACTTCTACTTTCGAAGAACAGTTGAAAAGTGAGAATAATAAACGCATGGATTGTTCAGCAAGATATCCCGATTAGAATCCATCCGTCATTTATGGAATTTCTAGAGAGGCGCTTCGGAGCAGGTAATTTAATGTCAATAACGACTCTGGAGCTGCAACAAGAGGAATGGGCAGCAATGCTTCAACATCTCACTGACAGCATCATATGAATACTCGATGTCAAACCAGCACAGCAGTCGGAGGAGTTCATATCCGCGACCCAGGTGAAACCTAGTTTAAGGTCCGGCGATAAATTATTAAATCCGGCAACCATTGGATGATTGGATTGATTGGTGATTTTAATTGGATGATTGGATTGTTTGGCGATTTTAAGCTAAATGATTGCAACCTCAAGCTACAGTCTGAAAAAAAATCGCCAAACCCGGACCCTAAAGTAGGGATTTTCCCTCATCGCCTGCTTAATTTACCACCCCAACAGCTTCCGACCAATAAAGATCTGGCCAAACATCCGTTGGCGTTACCCATGCCACACCACGAGGAGGACATCCCCATTATAGCTCTTACATGTAGGGGTATTCGATAACGATTCAATTTTGAGTTATCACAGTGAACTTTCGGCAACATAGTCAACGTCGAGAAACATCAGCGACTTAGGGGTCAAAAAGTAAAGAGTTTCAGTCAGCAAATTGTCCCCTTAAATTTGACATTGTCTCAAATTTTACACAATTTATTTTTTATTCACAGGACCTTCACTAACTAGTTCGCTTATCTCAACTGTAAACATAGTTACGCACGGAGTTGGATGAAAAAAGTATTAGTGGGAAATCATTTATCTAGAAATAAGGGGCGAGGGAGGGGGTAGTGCTACATAGGTGAGGAAGAGCGTATAAAAAATTCTATCTCCTTTGTAGTTTATTATTTCTTATGAAAAGAGAAAAAAATTCAAAAATTACATGTCCGTTTGTACAAGTTTGCTTTATGCGTTATGGTATAGCTCAGTAGTTCTCAACCTTTTTATGAATAACGCCCCCTTTACGAGTGAATTTTTTCCAACGCCCCCCTTCATATTAAAGGTGAGTGGGTGTGCGAAAAGAGGTTCAAAGTTTAAAATAATTTCCGTCCGGAATTCTACAAAAGGGTTAAACAAAATATATTTTTCCACATTAGTCATTATTGGAATTATAATGACGAATGTAGAAATAAAGAAAAAATCTAGGATTAAAAATATTTTATTTTTAAAAGAAAAATAACAAAATAAAATAAAATAAAACAAATAAACAAGTAAAAAAATTTTTGCTCAAAAAATGAAGGAAACAATCAAATGCAATAAAAATAAACAAGAAAAGCATTCTTTTTCTTATTCAAAATATGAAAGGAACATTCAGAAATATATGTTAGTGAGGTATTGGTTCTTGGTGGTTTAAAGCCAGTTTCCTCACGGTCGGTTTAATATTTTTTATAAGGTGAAGACGCAACTGTCCTCTTGGAACGATTTGGAGTCGATTTCTCTGTTTTGTAACTAGGTCAATGACAACACTGAATCCTCATTCGACGAGGTAGGAAGAGGGGAAAACGATTTAAAAAGTTTTGTCCACACCAAAATCACAGTCCAGGATAAAGGCTACTAATGTCTCCTTGCAGCCAAAATCCTGCAAGATTGATAACATTCTGGAAACCAGTTTTTCAAGTTCCACCAATTCTTACTGATACTGAACATCTGCCGTCTCAATATTTTTAAAATGGTTCATGACCCATTGAGGAACGTTCAGAGACAAATTTATCCTCAAAACACGCAGAGATAAGTCTTTGTGCAAAGACTGAAGATGTTGGTAAAAACTTTATTATCATCGAAGGAGAGTTCACTAAAAATAAGCCATGAAAGTAAATTAATGAAGAGAGCAAAAGCCAAAGTTAAAACACTGAGGTCAAACAAAACAGTCAAACTAAGCGAGCACTCTCAGTATTGCAAATACGATTACCAGGTAAAAATTTAGGAAAACAATCAAACCGGGGAAAATAGCCGAATTGCACGGATGCAAGGGCGATGGGGACTATCACCCCTCACTTGAGGGACTCTTTTCCAGCAGTTTTTAGATTTTGAAAATAAAAAAAAGCACTTTTAGTTGATCTTTGATGATATTAAGGGAACGGGTGCTGGGATTCGGGGCTCTGATCTGGACATTTTTCGAAATGGAAGACTAAAGCATTGTAATCAAAAGGATGCATGGCGAAAAAACTGGGCAAGAAAGGGAAAAAAATTAATCACCCCTCCTTTAGAACATTTCTGGATCCGCCCTTTCACGGATGCCACGGTCCATCGAGATATTTTGAATATCTTTAGGGTAGACTTACTTTCTCATACGTACAAAGCGAACTTTTGAGAAAATGTGAAAGAAAGTTAAGAAAGTAAAAAAAAAAAATCGATGACGTTTAACGTTCTGCCTCTAAAACGCTATTTATGGGAGACACTAGAATGCAATTGTGAATCTTTTTCGCAGTATTTTGAGTCCCCCATTCAATTTTGGCCATAGACATTGAAATCTGGTATCCTAAACGGGGAATTGTTCAGTCTGAAAACTAGTTTCGTTTAGCAACAATCAAAATAGGCGACTGAAACTTGAGAACTTAATTTGACCATTTTCACCTGCAGATGCAGGACAGTATTTTTATGTGTATGATAATTACTGAAAAAAATGAGTTATTAATTTTTTTTTACAGCTATTAGAAATTACATTGTTATGGTAAAAAGAATCAATCAACAGCTCGGCTAAAAAAAAACCAGACGATGGTGTGGCTAATGCTTTTGAATTTTATCTAGCTATGTGATCAAAATTAGCCAAATTGGCTAATATTAGATAAAAACATGCAACCCTGATTGTAACTGCGATTTATTGCAATAGTCCATTAAGTAAAGCTGGACTGCGGAGAGATGGCGGGTGATCTTAAAGTGGAAACGAACCGCTTTATTTCGTAATAAGTAGCATCAGAGAGATCACGCAGAAAGTAAAAATTTTAATGTACCAGTAAGTAAAAAATAACTTGTGACACTGATTCTCCCTATTTCAAAATGAAACAGGGCCGTTTCTACTTCAAGGTTTTTCGCCATCTCTCCGTAGTCATTCTGTAACATTCTCTCTCAAGATTGTCGGACGCAAAAGATCACTAAACCGGTCACCTCCGAAAAACGTAAGGAAATAAGTTTAAAGATTCCAAAGAGCATAAGTTTATTTTATCGTCAGCACAAATAATTCAAATTAGATTCTTGATTTAATGCAAAATTAAATTTTGATTTTTAAAATTAAAATAAATTCCAATACATTTATTGTCCTCTGACCCCCAAATTTTCCCACAGCCCCCCTATCGCCCAAAATATACTCACCGCCCCCCTACTGCCCAAAACATGTTCACCGCCCCTCAGCATCTTTCCACCGCCCACAGGGGGCGGTACCGCCCCCGTTGAGAACCACTGGTATAGCTCTTTAACGGTTTTGATTTATTAGTTTTCTTTTAATATAATACTTAGTCATAATGAAACTTATGCAGCGTAGTCAATCCTTTAAACGTTTTTTCAAACTTAGCTTTTTTCAGCTGCTAAACTCAGAAATTCCGAAGGGAAAAAAAAACGTTTTAAGAAAGAAAGAATAATAATCATAGTAACGGAAAGATGAATAGGCAAAAAATAACGCTTCAAAACCAAATCCCTGACTTAAAAACCCTCAATACATGAGTTCATTAATAAATTTAATTATTTTGTGAACTGATAGTGAAAGAGTAAAAGAAATGATAACAATCAATAACATAATTTGTGACACTTTTTTGTCAGCCTGAAGGTTTGGAAAAAGAACAAAAACAAAAAAGTTCGAAGACACAGATGAAACCCTTTTGTCTTTGCTGCATTTTCATTACTTTCACTTTATTCAAAGATTGATTTTTATGTCTCTTTTTTTATTTTTTCAAAAACTGCGACTTGCAAGAAAAAGAAAAGCGTCATACTTTCAACAAAGAAAAAATTCTCGGCATGAAGGAACATTGATGTTGTTGCTATTACTTGTTTCCATTTATTGCATAAAGCTAAATCTTTTGTGTTACGAAACTCGAAAAATTAATAACTTAAAAATAATAATTTACTGCAGCTAGCTTCCCTCCGTAATTTTTAGTGCTGCCATCTATTAGAAACTTCTTTCACTCACCAGTTTATGCTTAATTTGAGAATGATTGTTTCCTTTTTCGACTTCGTGCAATTCATCATAAAATATTGTCGCGGGAAATTTTTACTTAAAAGTGTTTTTCGTTACTCGGAGTAATTTACTTCAAAAATTTTAGCATAGCTCCATGACGCAACTCTTGAATCCTATAATTGGGGGGGGGGGGGGGCAAACCTAACGTGGTATCGTCGCAATGTTGTGATTAGGATCTGCGCAGCCTTCACAATACTGCCAAGTTAGGTTTTGCGCCAGCTTTATATACCAACGAAAACTCATTACTGTGACTTAGTGTAGCACACCGAACAAATACCTTTCAGAGTAAAATCTAAAAATTTGAGCGAAAAATTTAAAAAAAAGTGACAAATAAACAATAATCATTACAAATTGTTGTTTCATTTCTTGGGGTGAGGGGGGGAGAACGATTATCTCAAGATAGAAAATATCAAGCTGCGTGTAATACCAAACTTGTGGCTTAACATTTGCTCACAAAAACGAATTTCTGAAATGAACATGCATTGTAGCATCAATTCTCAACCGATGGTCCAGCAGACCATCCGTACCGGTCCGCAGAAAAAATTTATTGGTCCTCAGAGATTTTCTTATTTTTAACATTTAAATATTTGTTGTAACAGTTCTTCAATGCTAATTAAACTTTCATTTTCACATTTACTAATTCATTTATAGATTTTTTTTTAAAGAAAAAAAAACTTTCGGAAAAAATTCGCAAGTGTTTAGTAACAGTCCTAGAAGAGAAAATTTTTCTTTCTTTCTTTTCTTTTCGCAAAAAAGAAAAAAAAAGGATAGAAAATGGATGCAAAGCTGCTGTTTGTAAAATGAAAAAAAAAAAAATTGTTGCAGTCCGCTAATGCAGGTCCCTCCCCCCTCCTCCACAAAAAAAAGCTATAGAAAAAAAGAGTCTCGTTCTGTCTGAGATTTTTTTTCCAAAAGCTCCTGACGGTCCGCGAGTCAAAAATGCTTGAGAAACGCTTCATTGGACAAGTTCATGAAATCATATCTCGTAGATATTTTTGAAACGATTTTATCAAACCAATGAATCTATTTGATCTTTTTATTATCAATTTCAAGCATATCATCAAGAAGTTCCGTTCCAGCAAAAACTGATTAGTGAAAATATAAATATAGAAACTTACAAAAAGTTCCTTCCGTGCCGCATCTAATCGATCATTCTTATCTGGGCCAGTCTAGTATTCGCAACGGTTTCCATGGGAACAGTGTACTTAGTCAACAGAACAAACATTGTTAACTGATGAATCAGAAAATATATTTAAATTATGTATGATGGTATTATTGAGCTTGACGGCTGAAGCATTGGAGAATTTATAAACCCGAAGTGAGAACAAGTGTGGTGAAAAAAAACTTTTAAAAAGTTTTGAAATTGATGACTTGAAAGAGGGAAGTTTCAAAAACTTAGATTATTTGCAAAGTTTGCAAGTTTGAAAAGTTTAAGAAATAATAAGCCCTCAATACTTCACCATACTCAATACTACCTCATACATTCTTACTTAAATTCTGCTTCAAAATTATTATTATTTTTTTTTTACTTCATTTACTTATTTTTTTGGTTCTGCCTCGAATAATACAAAATTCGGTTGTCCCACACAACTAACCGACACTAGGGCAGAGTAAGAATAGTAAGAACATTTAGTGGAAGTTTTCATAAATAAAATATAAATAAAAATAAAATGAAATGAATAAAAGAACAAGAAGAAGCAGCTAGGGAGTAATAAACATCTAGCATTTTTTTTTAATACTAAAATAACAATAACAATACTAATATTGAGAAAATTAATTTTCCCAATCATCACAGCCAGAAATATTTCCTAAGAATGCAAGATATGATGAAATATCGAGAACTTATTTTAAAACTTTTTTTGCCAGGGAAATTTTTTTCAACGCAATGTGTTTATTCATTACAGAACCCAATTTTTAACTTTTTTTTTTCTTTTGAAACTCGGAGAGTAATACAGTGGAGTCTTGAAAATCCGAGGTAATTAATGCTCACACAACCTCGGATTACTGAAAACTCGGATTATCCGGAACATTCTTTTAACGGTAGAAGCTAAATACTTTTTGAGGGTCATAAGGGCATAAAACCGCTGATTTCAAGTCATTTTACGTTTCGAATTATTATTTCCAAAGCATATATCTTAGTATATTTCTAGTAGGCAAAGGATATTTCGTGACACTTGACGAGTGTCATTGACACCTACCTCTCAATATTTTTTAAAAATTACTTTATTGTGTGTACAGAATGAAATTTTGCAGCAGCAATAGATTCCAATTTTCAGATTTTAAAGCAAAATCATTTATTTTTAACTATTTGAGATATCCCTTAAAATGTCAATAAAGCGCCTCGGATAAACCAGAACCTCGGACTTTTGAGACTTGGATTTTCGAGATTCTACTGCATTTAAAGAAAGCAAAAAGATGCATAAAAAATAGGTCTCAAAAAATACTTCGGAAAAGTCAGAAAAAAAGGGGTCTCCAAAAAGCTTAAAAAGAACTTTAAAAGTCCATTTAAATGTCATCAACAAAACCAAGAGCAGAGGAACCGGTTCAGTCCAGTTCCGAGGTTGACTAACTCTGTCGTGGGTGGGAGAAATGACCGAGTTCGTGTTCCATGGGGCGGATCTACGGAACATTGAAGGGCATTTTTATTTCTCCTTCCCTTCGTCTCCAGCTGATTCAGAACGATTTTTTATTTTGGTCTCCTTGCCACAAAATGACTTTCATACGCCAACGCACACAAGACCAGACAGCAAACAAGCGTCCTTTTAAATTTTTCATTTCTCCCGCAGTACCATCTGTTTCGTAAATGCCCCATTGTTGATTGTTTTAAGGGGAATACAGCTTGAATTTTGTCAGCCGTTTTTCAGAAATTCAGGAATTCTTAAAAATGCCCAATTGCAAGGGGGTATGCTTGTTTCCATGTATTAAAACTTACTGTTCAACTTCTAATGGATTGACATTCGAATGTTAGACGTGTTACGCATACATACCAGGGCTTCTACTCAATAGTCTGCATTTTGCCTAAAACGTTAAACTTTGCCTAAAATGTTAAACGCATAAAATTTAAAAGAAGTTCAGGAGCTCAGTTATCGTGAGTTCGGATGCAAATTAAACCCTAGTACATATTCAAACACGGGAGGGGGGCAGGGGGCTTGTAAACTTGTATTACATTTGAAAACCATTTTCTTTTCGTTATCGTTGCATTTTATATGTGATAGCATTTTTATTTCTTACATAACGATTGTATTTTGTAATTTATCAGAACATTTCATGCATTTATCATGAACATTATAAATATAATACACTAGCAGTACCCGAACGGCGATGCCCGTGCATTTAAACGGGAAGGAAGTCCACTGAATAAATTTAAATTCACTCCAACCCTCTGAAGTAAAATTATTATAGTTGAAACGGTATAGTAATTGGTCACTTTAGCGACATCGTATTTGTATGCTTGAATAAAAAATAAATGAAATATTTCTGTATAAATAAAAAATACTTCATATGATACTATATTAATGTATTTTACTACTCATACTATCTGAAAACACTTTGTCAAATACATTATTAGAAAAAAGTTAACGTAAAAACAAAAAAATGTCAAACTGATAGTAATTGGCCACCTTATCATAGTTATTGGCGATGAAACCGTACAGTTATTGGTTTATAAACATTTAATGTTATACTGGATTATTCATATATATATGAAAATATTATACCTTTATATGAATATAGTATACCATTATATGAAGGTATTTTACCATTAATTGAATATATTTTCCATTCATTAATTATATTATAACCATTATTTAGCATTCAATATCTTTCTCCCTCTTCTCTTTTTCTATTTTTTGGCTTCTCTTATTTGTTTTAGTCTTCTATAAAGCATTTTCTTTCTGTACGGTTGCTTGTCCATTCCGTTTACTTTTCTTTTCTTTTCTTTATTTTTCACTCTTTTTGCTGCTTTTCTTATTCATTGTTTTCAATAGCTGCTCCATAACTCTCAGAAATTATAAAAAATGTTTTTTTTTTTTTTTTCTTGTCTATCCTATTAAGAAATTTTCTCTTACTTTTTGGCCCATTTTGTTGGTAATCATCAATAAATTTGCTACAATGAGTGGTTTTGTTTGAAGTAGATGACGTACGCAAATTTCTAGGAGTTTTCAGAGGAGTTATGCCAATTGTTGCTGCTGTCACATTATCTTCATTAGTCAGATTTGCATTTGTTGTTATAATTGCAGTCAGTATTTCAGGTAGAACTGTTTTTCGAAAAATCATTCTGAAAAAAAAAAAGCGCCAAACTTTGTATAACGGGCATGTATTATTTAAAACTCCTTTCTGATATTTCGGTGCTTTTATCTTGTCCATTTCGCCTCCAAAAATATTTTGGAAGTCTTTTAGAGACATGAGCTTATTTAATACATTAAACTCTTTGTCTGATTTTTCTGTTTCTAAACATTTCGAGTTATCAGTAGCGCTCTCATCATAGGGGGCCAATTACTCTAATTTTCTGAAAATATTCTGAGAGTTATTGGCCATAACAAAGCTTTATTTTTTAAGAATATATTCTTATATTACACCTCAACCTCAAATTCACTTATTAGGCATCACAACTATAAATCTCATAGTATTTTAAAAGCTGTAAATGCATTAAGTTCTTTTAAAATGTCGCATAAAAAATTCTAGTCTTACCGTTTTCTCCACAACCTTTTAAACTACACTAAAAGTCTTTTTAAAGTTTAAAACAATTCGCCAAATAAATCAAAAAGACATTATGCTAAGTAAGTAATAGGAGATATCGCACCCTTGCTGCAAAAGTGCCACAACTCAAAAAACTACGTTTTCCAGGTATTGCAAAAAACTGTTCACGGACTGACTAGGCACATTTTAGTATTTTTGAATTTGTCAATATGAAGACCGATACATCTCAAACTATGATCGTTAGTTACGCACGTTACTCTACGACGGCTGGACGACAACTCAAGATGTGGCATTTCAGTGGAAGGGGTCCTATGCATCTTGATAACAACAAATCGACATAACTGTCCTTTGGCGGCTGATTTTTCAATGCAACTTCTGACTCTTTTGAATATTGGTAGAGACGAGTAAACTACGTCTACTGACGGTTATAACTCAAAAATTACAATTTTTGAGTTGTGGCACTTTTGTAGCAAGTGTGCGATATACTCAAATTTCGTCAATTTTCAAGGCTTAACTCTATACGTAAATTTAAACCACTGAAGAAAGAGCAGCTTGTTTGAAAAATGGATCTAGGGTTTCAGTTTTGCGTACAGAGTTAAGCCTTGAAAATTGACTAAATTTGATTAATTAATATCTCCTGTTCTAATTAACGGAGAGAAACGTGCTAAAACTTTTCTTTTTCAGAAAAAACCCTTTCCAGCTATATATAATGTTTTGGGGTGGGGGAAGGTTTTCATTCCTCAATTATGGCGGATACACCAAAAATGAGACTAATTAATTAATTTAAAAATAACTAATTCGAAATTTAGAATTTGGCGTTCGAGATGCATTACACGGGGATATGTTCGAATTTTTGTGCCAAGTTTCAGGTCTGTATGTGTTGTGGGGGCTTCTGGCGAATGGTTACAAACGTACAAACGAACAAACAAGCAGAGCCCGTCATCTTTATATTTTGAAATATGTCATCCAACTGACCCTCAAATATTTTTTAAAAAAATCTTGATCTGAACTTTTTTCTTCACCCTGATATTTACGAGAATAGAAGAAGTTTTGAATCAAACACTAGAGCTATATATTTTAATGTCCTTTTCGAATACAAACGCTCTTGTATTTTTGAGACAATGTCTCGAAATAAAAAGGCGTCTGATAAAAATACGGTGTTGCAGACAATTTGCTTACTCGCGAAATGAAGAAGAATACAGACATCGCAATTCTCATTGCTGATTTTAAAAATACCCCATCTCCTTGTTTTTTATTTATTTTTTTAAAAAATCAGATCTTTTATCTTTTAAACGAACAATGTTCAAAGACACGTTTGATGCAAACTTTCAGCAAACGTTTCTTTGACCGTAACACAGAACCTGTGAGAAAGTTTATGAGATTACTGAACTTGATTATGGAGAAAAATGCAATTAAAACACTGTAAAGTTAATTGCTAGGTCAGAAGAAACAACCGAAAAGACTTCCAATAATCACTTCTGACATGTGTCCAGAAAAAGAGTTGCAGTCATCTCTGTTACTCGATAAATTTCTGTAATGTGACTTTCTTAATCAGCCACAAACATTTCTTAATTATTTTATTTTGCGAGTGCACTCATTACAAGCGTCTAGTCAGTATTTGAATAGTGTGCGTATAGGATGATTTTGAATCATAAAAAGTAACTGGGTCATTTTCAAAATTTGCTTACATTTGCTGTCCGGAGGTTTAAAAGACGATTTTAAAGCATAACTTATATTTTAAATTCAATGCGAACAATTATTTTCTGCAAGAAATGCCCCCAAAAAAATTCTATCACTCACCAAATTATTGAAATTTATTTATATTTTTTATATAAGTTTTTAAAAATGGGAATCAAGGCAAAAACGCTTGTCCATTTCCAATTTTCGCAAGTTCAACTATTTTTTTTTCCTATACTTAATGGTCAAAAAAAGTAAATGCAGCATATTATTTTTATATATTGACTATTAGTATATGGTATTCCTAATAAATATTGACAATAATAATTTTATTTCAATAGGAAATGTATGAATATATTTTGTCCGGAAGTTCTTGTCAAGTCCGTTACCCTAAGATTATTTTAGCTAAAAAAGGTATTTATTGAAGTCAAAAGATGGTAACATGTATTCAGTTAACTTAACAAATTAGTGACGTAACTATTTTATACCATTTTGATTCCCTGAGTCGAGAAGTATTGCTGTGGCGTTTCGCACAAGATTTCTTCCAGGTGCGTATTTTTATTCTTTGTCAAGTCTGTTACCAAAGATTTTAGTACTAATTTTTACTTTTTCTCAACTTTTACCCCGAAATGTTGTTCATTATACAACTCTAAGAAAATGCATATTGTTGTTTAATTTTTAAATTCGACAACCTAGCCATAATTTGACATTTTGGTTGAAATGTCAATTCCGTTACTGGTCAAATCCGTTACCAATGTAAAGAGTTACCAGTGTAAAGAGTTCAATGTTTGTTGGACTCTTTACACTTCCTGAGATTGAACTGTTACACTTAACAAAGAAAGTTTTCGATCGTAACCCCATCCCCCTGGATGAATTGGTGCCAAAAACTAATACGCTCTTATTCACACGACATGTGGTACATATGTATGCTAAATTTTGTTCGATTTCATGCAGCAGTTTTTGGACTAGAGCGGTTCTATAAAAAAGTTCTCACACATTTTCCAAAAATGGTTAAAATGGATTCAACACATTTCAAATCGAGTAAATCCGAAGAAATTTGGAAAATTTCCGAAATACAATACTTTCATTTCTATATTGAATATAGGAGATAAAATTGATAAATCCTTTTGGGAATTCGCCTGTTACTAAAAGCTGCCTGTCAGTAAACTAAAAGTTGAAAATAAGGAATGGAATTGTGAAGGTGCTATTTTAATGACCTAAGTGGCTCCAGAGTTCTCGAAAATTGTTTTCTTAGTCAACGACGCCGTGACCTCATTAACAATAGGGACAACAACATAGTGCATGTTAAACATCCGAAAAAAGATTCAAAATCAGGAAATCTTTAAGACACCTAAATCAAGAGGGAAAATCTTTTCAGACCATTAACACCTTGTTCTTCCAAGCTGATATCTTCCTTTTGTCTGCCAACATATGCGTGTCTCCCCCATCTTGATTTAGCTCTTCAGAGAACACGAACTCGTTGTCCGTTTTCTTTTTTATGAGATCTTGACCCAGATGTAAAGTGGCTGTTGAGGAGGGGGGAACGAAAGCGGCTACTACCTTTTTTGGCAGCTGAAGAAACGAAAATGGTGTCTCTTGGAAACCGATCGAACTTGGTAGAAAATCGATATTACTTGTATCGAAAGTGGAAACTTCTGTGAAGTCAAGCATCGAAAAAAAAAAATCTCTCTTCCTGTGATTTCAATTGGAGTTATTGAACACGAAGTAAAAGTTCAGAAAAAAAAAAACAAATGGAGTATTTTACGAGTTCCTAGTGTGATGTATATTTTTCTTGTGTATGTAAAATATTAAGTTGTTTTACACTACATGTGTTATTGTTTATAACTAAAGGCAAAGTGAGAAATACTGTCTGTCCCTGAAAGCCGCGCCTAGTGCTAGGGAACCATTCTACTTAAAAAAGGGGTAATAGGTTGTGAGTGGGAACTTTCCGAAGCTTTCAATTTGAAACTTGCATTTTTGCTATCTTTTTTACACATTCAACTAAACTATGTATTTGAAATTAGCATTGTTCTACGTTGTTTGATACGGCTCAAAATGCTTCTTATTATTCTTCCCCTTATTGTTATCTTACCTATCACCCCTATTTTGGTAAGATCAGAGAAGACCTTAAGCATGCGTAAATACGCGGAAGGTTTTACCTAAGAAAATCAGACAGTAACTTAACGCCAAAATGTAAAAGCAGGGTTAAGCAGCTTCCGGAAAATTTTGAGTTAAGATCTTGACTAGGATCAGTTTTTTTTTCTCAAAGTTACCCGTCGATCTTTTCATTACTACCCAATTATTACCCGGAGAAGGCAGCCAAAATAAAACTTAACACACTGTAAGGAAAAATTAATATTGTCGTTTTAAGTTTTTTTTTAGTTGTAGTTATTAGATTGCTGCTGAACCATAATATGAATTTATTTTTACGTGAAATTTTTTCTTTCAAAGTTATTGCAGTTTGTTTAACTCGAAAACAAAATAGCCTTTGTTAGAAAAAGTGGTATCATCAAAGAATTGTTTGTTTAAAGGGTAAAACAACCGTTGACTGAACCAATGAATATTTAAATGTAATTTTATTTTTGAAAATTCATAACATCTTTAATACTAGCATTTGGCACATGTATTTTTAAGAGTTGTGAGCACTTTACAATTTTGAGTATCTCTCTTTTTTTTTTCATTTTATTTTTGAGCAGTTGAAATGAGAAGAAACAGCCCCAACCAAGTGGACGAAACACAGCATTTCTTTTTTCCTTTTAGAAATGCACGGAAGCAATTTACTACCGCCAATTCATACTATTTTTTAACCCGTTAATGCCTAGCGTCCCTTTTTAGGGACGGTCCAAAAAAGGGTCTGAATTTCACCAAAATGAACATTTCAACCAAATACTAGTGTTCAATTAGTACCTTGGTATTGTTTCAATTCGTTGTTAACAGATTGCAGATAACCATTGTAAAGTGTGTGCTGTAGCAATTTTAATATGATCTTTATCAAAAATGACATCGTTCACAATCTAAAGAAAAAATGCTAAGTTTTCAAAGTTATTCCCAGCTTCCCAGCTTATGTTTATTGTTGATTTTATTTCTTCTTATAAAATGTCTTTTTAAATATTATATCGTAGGCAGAAAAATTTTTTAGTAAAAACGTATGTACCCTCTGGGGTCTATCGCAACTTTTAAGGGATAATTTTTCTTTCCTTAATAAAAAAAATATTTTTTACATAATATTTTTTTTATTATTTTTCCTGTCCATTAAACACTTGTAACCAGTATACAAATTATCTTTGGAAAAAAATGTCAGGCATTAATGGGTTAAATTTCAAATTACACAACATTCCTTCTCTTAAGGTTGTTCATTAAGCTGCTTGTTTACCCTCATGTACATTTTTATGTTGCGTTCGTTGTGAAATAACAGCGATGATGTTATTTGAATTCGACTAAATAATAAAAAGCGGGCATATCTGGTACAGTAGAAAAAAAATTTCTGCGTTGAGAAAGGGTCTCATTGGAAAAACCAAACACCTGCATGCAATATTTCCGGAAATTATCAATATTGATGCGACATACAATCAATCAGCATTGATGATTGTATGTAAAATCGATATTGATTGGTTAGTTGGTTTCGTGTCACAAATAGAGAATTAAATAGGACCGAAGGTCCTATGTACAGCATCAGCGATACGAAGGCAATTTTCTTCGTATAAGTCTGACCACCAAGGGCGTATTTAAGGGGGGGAGGCGAGGGGGCCCAGCCCCCCCCCCCCCCCCCCCCGAAATCGAGAAAGATTTTTTTCAAAAACAGGTATTTGGTTCGTGTTTGCTCAAAAAAAAAAAAAAAATCCTTAAGAAAAAAGCCCACTCTCTATTAACATTGTTTTCAAAGGTGTATATAAGGGAAGGCTCCAGAGGGTATTTTCCTCGTAGCCCCCCCCCCCCCCGCGAAAAAGAAATTCAGAAATTTTTTTTTTTTTTTTTTTTTTCAATAAAGGTAGCTATTATTTTTCGGTTTAAGTTTACTCTTAAATTATTTACATAATTTATCTTGAAATACATAAATAAATAAATTATTATTGCTAATAAATAATAATTCCTTAGACGGCACCAGGCAGTGGTGCAACCCAAGAGGGTCGGAAGCCCTTGCGCTTTACTCAAGAGAAAAAAGAACGTGTCTTCGGAAAATGAAGATATTTCAATTAGAAAACGCATAGAAAAAATCCTAATCATTTTGAATAGAAATCTTTAAATGAAAAATATTCAACACATGTAGATTATTAGTCAGCAAATTACGTTTCACTCTGTCTTCTCATTCCTCCTTTTTTTTCTAGTCAGTCAGGAAATAAGAGTCTTTAAAATAATGCTACACTCAATAAATTTAAAATAAAGTGTAATCCTTCCTCCCAGGAAAGAAATTTAAATTAAAGTGTAATCATTCCTCCTCGGCAAGAAATTTAAAATAAAGTGTAAGTATTCCTCCTAGCAAGAAATTTAAAATAAAGTGCAATCATTTTCGGTTTTATTGTTTTTTGCAAATAATTTCCAAGCTTTCAGCTGAACGAAACAAAACGAAAAAAAAAAAAAACTCGAAAAGAGGTAGAAGTCCAAGCCGGCTGAGCTAGAAGGTGCACGTAATTTTCAACCACTTTACCAGTGGTGAAATTAAAGAATAGAGTGCCTTCTCAGTGGTGGATTTAGGGTAGGAAGTCGAGGCCCGTATATCCGCCAAGCATGAATTGAAAGAAGGCTCATGACCCCCCTTAAAGAGTCCAAAGAGATCTCAAAATTTTGCTTTTACAACGTGTAATTTAATTGCAGTTTCAAGACTTCAATATCCGAAAATTTTCCGAAGAGAGTTCTTTTCCCACTTCTTCTTCAATACCTTGGTCAAACATTGCCTCAAATGGCATTTAAGAGATTTAAAATTCAAACAATTAACGGTAGTTGATATCCCCCCTTACTTTTCTATAGTATTTAGCTCTAGAATATGTTTTTAGAAAAGAGAGAGAATTAGTCTCTATGCCCAAAAATTTCCGGAAGAGTCCCTAAATCCTTTTATTATCCTAAATGTTGTCAGACAAAGCCTAAAAGCAGTTATTTCTATCAAGAATCATGGCGTAAGCGGCGCTATTGAATTATTTTTAAGGGGCGTTTTTAAAAGTTTTTGTTTTCTTTTTCATTCACGTGTGGCTCTCGTCTTCGTTGGGATCTCCGTGGAATTCTTGGATGATGAGTTTTTGCGCTCGGGGGTAATGGGCATCTCAGCTAAAAGTAAAATTTTGAACCTTCAGTTTAAAAAAATAATGCTTAAAATTGCATTCTTGAAGCTTCAATGCCGCAGAATTTCGGGGCCTGCTTCTTCTCTTGACGGTATTAAAGATAACCCAAATAAAAATGTTAATATTAAAACATTAATTTCGAAACATTTCGGGGGAGAGTCCTTGCTAACGTTACTACGAAAGATGGTCTAAAGTAAAGATGGCTTAAAGTTTCAATTTTGAAAATTTTTGGAGGGAGATCCCTAACCACTTTTTGTTTCTTAACGTCTTCAAAGAGAACGCGAAATTGCGCATCTATACATCGAAAATCTTTCCGGGGAAGGTGTTTGAACTTTTACTTCCCGAAGATAACTTAAATGAGACTTCAGTTCAAAAAAAAAACTCATCTTTTTTTTTACTCTATCATGAAGAAATATATCCTGAGTTGTGCTTCAGTGTCAAAATATTTCAGGAGAGATGCCCCGAGTCTTCTCAATTCCTTTAACGTCACTAAAGATAGCCTGAAATTGAGTGCTTAGAATTTAAGTTTCAGTAAGTTTCCCAGATGAGTCTTGATCCTCCAACATCATCAAAGGTAGCACAAATAATTTCAATTTTGAAAAAAGGTTTGGAAGGAATGTAAAACTTCGTAATTTTCTATCTTTTCCCAAAATTACAATATTTTAATTCAATTTAAAAATTTCTACCTTTCTTACAGTAATAGTGAAAAAAAAAAAAAAAAAGAAAGTGGAGGGGGGCTAAGCTTGATTATATGGGCCCCCTCCGAAATAAAAACCTATATACGGCACTGCTGGCCACGGCTTGTCACTTATTTATTGCAATTTTGCCAGGATAGCGGGACAGTTGAAAAGGTGCTCGGGGCTTAGTTCTGTGTCTGGGCAATTTTTGCAGAGGCAATACGTCCTTGTCCCGTCTTCATGTATCTTCATCCCCCTGAAGTGTCCTGTCTTAAGTCTTGTTAAAATACTGGTGAGGGTTTTATTGGTACTGATTTCTGGAATTTGGAATTTTGATTTTTCTGTTTGTTAGTTTTGCTCTAGCCACCGAATTAATATCGCAGAGAGTGACTTCGGTAACTCTGTTGATCTGAATCGATGTTGATTGTATGATTTATACACAATCAATCAACATTGATTAATTTAGTAAAATTGATTGTAACCAGAGCTTAATTCCTAGCGAAAGAGGTGCTGAAGCTCTATAATCTTCAGAACTTATTTTAATGCGTAATCAATATCAATTCCTTTTCTTTTTAAGTGAAAATTCGCATAAATTTAAAAAGGGTAGAAGATGAGCTTCTACGCAAATAAAACCCTGTTTGTACTGTGTCGTTAATTGTAAAAGTGGTGTGTCACCTTCTAAATTGTTTTACTATGTTTGATTATGTACAGCCCTTTGCAAATTTTCCTTATAAAAATATACCAGTGCTCTTCTGCTACTCGTCATAAAATATGTATCTTTGGAAAAGCGCTAAGCTAGATTTTATTCTGAAAGATGAAACTAAATGTGATGCCATTTAGAAAACGAAAAAGCATTTCAAAACTATGGAGATCGACCACTTATATAAACGACACAACTTCTAACCCAAAACAATATACACCTCACACACGGATGTTCCGTATTTTTTTTTTTTTTTTACTTCCTTGTATGGCATATAACTTAAAACGGATAAATGAAAAATTAAAATTCGACTTTTAGGAGGATTTATGAGAAATTAATTTAGCAACCAATTAAAAGTAAAAACTCACCTAAGAGTTCTATTTCTTTAAGAAGTTGAAATTCGTCAACAATTTCTTTGAAACTAAGCACATCCGTAACTTCCTTAGAAATGATATACACAAATCAGAGTAAGTGATGCTGCTTCGGAAAGTATTTGGGCATCAAATTTTAATTATGTGTATTTCATCCCAAATTTTTTTTTTTTTTTTTAGCGTTGCCTTGTGAACCTTGAACGAAGCTTGATGCATAAGAATTGACGCCAAAAACACTAAACGTAGTTGCTATTTGTGCATTGGACTTTTATTTTTATTTATTACCTCCGCAAAAACAAACAAAATTTAAAGTTTATATGCTCCAAATATTTTAGCTCGCTCAGCGTCCAGCTATACTAGACTGCAACCTTTCTTGACTATACAGAGAAATAAGCTGAGACCAAACAAAGGAAGTAGTTTCTTGTGCGGTGTCGGAATTACGGGAAAAATTAGATCCTTCCATTTAGAAATCGGTTTAGAGTGTTTCATCTACGCATATGTAGCCTTTTTTTGTTATAATATTCGTAAATTTCTTAATATTTTCATACGAACGGAGTATCGCGAAAGCGTAATCCATTTGAATCGAACGCGCCAGCCTATAAGAGTTCACGCACAGTTGGCGATCTCCTCTGATTCGCCAAGAAATTTTCTGTTAATTCCGTTTTTCTCCCGCGAGTAGTTAAGTTGCTGTCGAGTATAGAAAGAAAGTCAACAACTCTTTGACCCCCCCCCCTAAAAAGACTCCACCAAATCTGTGGCCCAGACTCCTGATTGGATAAAATCGTACTTAAAAGCAGATTATTTTCGCATTTAACATTTCTAGAGATAAAACGCTTCAGTATACCCATTGGAGTCAAAAGACGTGCTACTAATCATGTAAACTTTTTTCCCCGAAATATTTCAAACTGATTAGTTTGAAGGAAATATTTACAAGGAACCATGTTCCCTAAATAATTACAGACAGCATTACCCTGTTGTAACATTTAAATTTGAAACGTGCTACATTGTCCTCCTTAGGACGCTTAAATATTACCATTTAAAAACAATTAAGAATATGAAAAATTCATGAATTTTCCGAAATTTCAAACAGTGACTATACAGTTTTATTACTTTTAAATAAAAGAATGACACAAGGATTGAAAAACAGCCTTTTTTATTTAGAAAAAAATGGATTCATAGAGGATTTTGAACTTCAAAATAAATCATTCTAAAACATAAGCGTAGAATGTTAGTAAATTCAAAGTAAAAAAAGAGCTTTTAAAATGTTATCGACCGAGTTCGAAACAAGTTTAAGGGTCAAAACAAAAATTACTCGAACAAGTTAGTTTCCAATGCAAAATCTTCGCTTGCACGAAAATTCATTAGACACTAAACCAGTGCAATTCAAGGATACAACAGAACGTGTGCTTATTAGAAAATAATGCGCATTCTTTTTCTTAAAATTGCTGGACACAAAATAATACAAAAAGTATTCATTGGAATGTTCTTGGAATTAGAATGTCTCTAGGTTAGGATGTTAAGTAGTTTGGGGGGGGGGGTGATTCTAGGCTGTTTCTCCAACGGCTTGTTCTTCGTCTTCGAAATCTCCTTCGTCGTCTGCGGTGGCCTCTTGGTACTGTTGGTATTCGGACACCAAGTCGTTCATGTTCGATTCGGCTTCTGTGAATTCCATTTCGTCCATGCCCTCTCCGGTGTACCAATGTAAGAAAGCCTTTCTTCGGAACATAGCTGGAACGAGATGAGTGAATTAGCATTTTTGGAAAGATTTGTGAGCACAGGTCACACTAACGCAAAATGAAAACAAATTACTCTAAAATCAAGTTAGTTTTTATGTGCGTGATTTGAAATAACCACGTCTGACAAAATCAAATAAATTAATCGATTATAGCGAACAATTGCAATGGCAGAAAAAATCCATTATTTTCGGACATTCTTGCTCATACACTGGCGGAAAAAAAAATCCCAACACCAAGAAAGACTTGTGTTAGATAAACGAAATTTGGTAGGCGTGTTTATACAACTGAAAGATGACATCGATTGAAATTTCGTGTTCCGCGCATAAGTGTGGCGCAGCTGGCGTCACTCAGAACATGTAGATAAAGCTTGTTTTAAAAGCGTGTTGTGAAGCTCGTGTGTATTATTTTCCCGTGAAATTGGACGAATTGCGTTCATGTTAGCCAGGAATACCTTTTAAGAAGACGAAGAAGCCATTATGAACAGCTCACCGAGTTTAAACGAGGTCGTACAATTTGGCTACCAGAAGGTGGATTTTCATTTCGCGATATTGCAGAAAGACTTGGGTGGGAATGTTTCCACCATGCATGATTATTGGAAGCTATGGGCAAGGGATGGTATTGTTTGTTCATTTTAAGTTGGCGCGTGGCCCCGCCTCCGTGACGTAAGACCGGACGACTCTATACCGCTGTTTAGGGTATGAGGGTTCTGACCAGTGCTGAGAAAAAGCGCTAGTTGGCTATCATTATCGCGCTGGATGGAGACTTCAAAAAAAGAAAGAAAAAAAAAAGAAACCAGTTCTTTGCACTCCAATGCGGCTTTGAAAAATACAATTGAATAGGTTGCTAGAACAACGTTTCCTCTTCTTTTTTGGGCCTTTTTTCTTAACTAATGTGAAAATTAACTTATTTTCTTTGAAGTAAGTTTTAAGTTTCCGAATACTTTAAAAAACGATTTTGTTCCATTATTTTTATGGAATAACGCTACGGCAAACTTTAATTACTCGAATATGAAGAAACGATTAACAGCTCCGTCCAGTGGAGGGGGGGGGGGCATGGCAATGAGGGTGCCGTATAGAGTTAACGATATATTTTCCAGCAGCAAAAGTTATTTCTGAACATTATTTCTCTGAAATGAGGGTTTGCTTTGATGGGGTTGGGGGCGGGGGGGGGGTGTCATGAACTCTTAACAGCTTGTAACAAAGGAAGTGTGTGACATTACACATATTATTTGCAAATATGAAAGCATTTTATAGCCCCATGTTCATCTAACATAGCGTGAGATATGACGGGGGGGGGGGGGGGCGGGCGGTGCTTTACTTTGTGGCAGAGGAGAAGGGAATCAAATATGTTTTTAAAAAAGCGTCATTTGCTGAACTGAAGTGCTGTAATCCACTTCTTTAGGGCGGGGGGTGGACATTCGCCCCAGGGGCTCATCTCTCAGGTCGGCACTGAAAATGAACTTATGATTTTGAAGCGGAGCATACAAACTAAAACCACTTCTTATAGCGTACAACAGATGATTAAATATTTCTGAATGTTAATATTCGTGCAAAATTCAAAGGCATAATCTCAATTTTAATAGTCGATTGCATGGGTTTTATTTCAGATTGATTTTTTAGTATTTTCCAATTTCTTTTATTTTTCATATTTAAATTCTATTCTGAACGAGAAATCATTCCCTGCGTGTGTTCCTGCCAAACGGGGGGAGGAGGGGGAGGGGGGCTAAAAAATGTCTTCAGCATTTCTTGAAATTGTAATTACTTTAGGTCTTTGAATGTATATCCGCACAGTGTATAACCTGGGATTTTGTATATAATAGTTAGTACCCATATACAATATATATAGTATATATGAAGGGCTCGGGCGTAAATAATGGTATCTGACAAACTCGAAAGGACGTTTTGTCTCAAATAAAAGAACAAAAGTCACTTGTAAAAATGTAAATGTACCGACTTCCTTTTTTAAATAGAAAAAACTTGCTACAGTAATTTCTCGAAGCAAAAATTCCAAATTAAAAAAAAAAAAGTTTTGATTTTTTGAAATGCTACTTACCATTATTTACACCCGAGCCCTTCATATATATATATCTATAGTAATATCTGTATGCATGCACAAGCGAGAGGCATGAACACCCCCCCCCCCCTCCAGGAAAAAAAGAGAGAGGCACGCAGTTATCACAAAGAAAGCAACCCCTAAGCGTTTCAAGGTAACATACTCTGAGCTAATTAGAATTTCTATATGAGGATTCATGCCCCCTCCCCCTTCCTTCTCATATGTACCCTTATTATTCAATCTGTATGTACTCTAAAATAGTTTGCCACAAAGTTGAGTTAAACAAAATTTATTCAAAATAACATAAGTCAAAAGAAATGAATAATTCTGGTACGTTATTTCCGCACGAAAAATGTATACAATATTGAAAATATCAACTTGTAATTCAAAATTGATTTTTAAAACTAAAACATAATAAAACTTTCGATATGAAAAATTCTTTTGAGAAATAAAACGAAAGCACCCTTGCTGTAAGCTATTTCTTACAAAAGTGAATGTAAAGCATTTTCATTCCATTTTTGATTTCTAGATTCAATTTATTAAACGCTGATATGGACAGCTTAAACTGATTTCATTTTATTTATTCCTAAATGGAAATTATCAGTGGATATTCTTAACGAAACAAAGATAATAGCAGGTACATGATTTAAATATACTAGTTAGATTCATCGTCGTAACTATCGGTATCGCTGCTGAAATTGCTATCTGAAGTAGAATCAGAACCGATGGTAAAAGAAACACTTTCAACAACTTCCTCTATAATACTGTCGTTTTCCCAGTATTTGTTTTCGACACTTTCAATGTGTTTGCAATGCTTTCCCCACCTGTCATCTTTAATGTTTTCTATAGCTTCTGATGCAAGATTTTTTAGGCGCTCCAAACTGAGATCCGCAGTCACATTGTTATCTCTTACATAACGTTTAACGTCCGCCCAAATTAATTCGATTGGATTCAAATCGCAGTGGTACGGTGGAAGTCTTAAAACCTCATGTCCCTTTTGTTTTATAATTTCATCAATGCAGTATTTTTTTTCGACACCTGCATTTGCTGTAATAAGCTCCATTAACTCAACTTTCCGCATTTTTTTATCATGTGGAATTTGGTTTTCCTGCAACCAGGCAAACATTTTATCTTTCCTTGAGCTCTTAGTTGGTACAGGATTCTGCACTTTCGAATGATAAGCCGCATTGTCCATGATGATTACTGAATGCAGGGGAATGTTTGGCAGCAGTTTTTCAACAACCCATTTTTTAAAATTATCAAAGTTCATTTGCCCGTGATAATCTCCGGATGCCGATCCAGCTTTAAATATTAACCCGGCGTTTGGAACAAAACCGGATTCGGATCCAGCGTGGACAACGATCAGGCGATGGCCTGCTCGATCTTTGACGGTAGCGCCAATTTTTTCGTTGGTCCAACATTTTTTGAAAGAAAGATCGCTGTCCAGCCACGTTTCATCTATGTAGACAATGTTCCTTTTCGCTTCTCGAATTTTTTTCATTTTCCTGAGAAAACGAAATCTCCATGCAACTATATTAGGTCTTTCAACTAATATTTGCCGCTCATTTCTACATCGCTTATAGCGGAAACCTGCAACACGTAAATATTTCCATAAGGTTGATCTTTTCCATGGGAAGTTTATTCTTTGCTTTACCACAGGGAGTAAGCGGGATAAGGATGGAATTTTTTTACCTACGTAAAATTCATTCACGATTCTTCGCAGAGTACAGAGGTCAAAATTGTCCAATTTTGCAACAGAACGTTTACGATTTTTTCCAGGAGAAGACAACTGTCCACTTGTAGTCACATCTTCACTTTTTATTCTTTGTATTGTTCGCATTGAAACGCCAGTGGCTGTAGCAGCACGTTTTTGTGCTTGGGAAATTGGAATCAATAATTCCCCTGCTCTGGCTTCATTTTCACAAAATTTAGTGACATTATTTATTATTTCCCTTTCTTTTGAATGAATAATTTTCCCTTTTACTGACATTTTGCGATAAACGCAGACGTTTTTAAAAAGCTTAAGACGTGAGTAGATAGTAGATGAGCGTAGCAAGAGCCTAAAAAAAAAGAGCACTAATTTTTTTTAAACAAATTCAAACCCACGCCAAGCTGAAGGTTGTCTCATTTACACGTGCGAAACATAGATAAGCGAAGCGAGAAAAAAAAAAAAAAAACACTTAAATTTTTCCAGAAATTTAAAACCGCGCCAAATTTAAGGTTGCTTTATTTACACGCACGGAACTTTGCTCACCGAACACCCCCGCTTCAAACTTAGATCAGTTCCACTCCAAGTGCCTTCTAAATTTGAACGGACAATACTACCTCAAGAAGATCGAGTTCCGAGCTGCTACGTGGCACGACTGCGAAGGAAGATCGCCGAATCTTGCGTACGGCTGTGGCGCATCGTACTGCATCTGCGACTGACATTCGAGCTGCAGTTGGTACCGTCGTGACCCAAGTAACGGTAGGAAACTTTACTTCAAGGACAGCTCCGAGCCAGGCAGCCTGCAGCCAGTATTCCATTGACTGCATTGCATTTTCCGACGGCAGTGCTGCCACGACAGAGCTCACTGGAGGTCGGAGTGGAGATCTGTTGTAATTTTTGATGAAAACAGATTCTGAATTAGTGCCAGTGGTGGCTGTATATTGGTCAGAAGGAGGCCAGAGGACCGCCTGTATCCAAGCAGTCTACGGCCTAGACACACGGAACTCACACCTGGAGTTATGGTCTCTGGAGCAATTTCCTACGACAGCAGGGCATTCTTGTGGTTATCCCAAACTCACTGACTGAAAATTTGCCGCCAATCTGTTAATTTAACCAGTAGTACAGCTCTTCATGAGTAGCATTCAAGGGGGCGTTTTCCAACGCTCACCCTCACATCGCTGCTGTAACGCAATGTGCTCTACAGAGTGCTGACATGTTACCATGACCTGCAAAATCAGCAGGTCTGTCTCCAATTGATAACGTATGGGATATCATGGGATGGCACCTCAAGCATCATCCACAGTCAGCAATGACGGTCCTAGTATTGATACAGCAAGTGCAACAAGCATGGAACTCCATATACCACAAAGTGACATTCGGCACCTGTACGACATAATGCATGCACGCTTGCAGGCTTGCCTTCAAAATTCTGGAGGTTACAGCCTCTATTAAATTAACATAATTTCACATTTGCACAGCATTTTCTTGAGCTTAAATTAGCCAGTGATCTTGTACATTCAATCAATTAAACATGTTAACTAGACAATTGCATTACCCAAATTTCATTACTTTACGGCAATTTTTTCTTGGTGTTGGGATTTTTTTTTTCCGCCAGTGTATTTTAACATTTGGTAAAATTAGAACTCCCCTCATACTCAAAGATTTAAGTTCAAAGGGCTTCTGCACAAAACATTTGATACATAAGAAGTTCCAGGATAGGAAAAAGTTGATTTGTAAATGCAGAAAGCATCAGTGTGAATAGGCTGAAGGCTGGAGGTTCCATGAAGGGTGGATCAAGCTTCTGGTTCAGAAAGGAGTCATTTTCGGAAAAGAGGGTCAAAGGGCAATTTTTGCGGGAAAACAGGGTGAATTTGGAAATTTTTTTCTAAAGTTAAGTCTGAAAAGTGCAGTTTTAGGCTATATTTGGTTGTTAAGGGTCATGAGCCCCCATCTTGATCTGCACCTGCTATGAAGAATATTAATAATCAAGTAGAATACAAATATAATACGCCACCAACCTGTGAACTGTTCCGAGATCCTCTTGAAGAGCTCTTGGATGGCCGTGCTGTTGCCGATGAAGGTGGCAGACATCTTGAGTCCCCTTGGTGGGATGTCGCAGACTGCTGTCTTGACGTTGTTGGGGATCCATTCGACGAAGTAGCTGCTGTTCTTGTTCTGTACGTTGAGCATCTGTTCGTCCACCTCCTTCATGCTCATGCGGCCTCTGAAGATGGTGGCCACGGTCAGGTAGCGGCCGTGGCGCGGGTCGCAGGCGGCCATCATGTTCTTGGCGTCGAACATCTGTTGGGTCAGCTCGGGGACTGTCAGTGCGCGGTATTGTTGGCTGCCCCTGTTTAAAAATGGAAAGAAGCAAGAAGGATTAACAAAAAGTTTGGTACTACACAATTTTGCTACACGTTACACCATACGTTTAGAAAATCAAGGAACTGCCAACTTCTGACATTTTAATTTTATTTAATAGTATCCAAATGCAAGCACCTATCAGTTTTGTTTGGGACTTATACTTTCTTTTTTTTTCTTTTTTTTTTTTTTAATAGAGGGGAGATTTGGAAACTTATGGGAGGGAGAAAAAGTTCCAGTATCATTATAGTATCCCAACACTTTTAAATTATTAACGTCATAAAACTCTGCATAAGATTTCTCACTTATTGAAATTACTTGATCCAAATCCTTAACAATTGCTTACTTTTTGCAAAAATTTCTTGTCCAGACAATTTTCAAAAGAAGGCATTTTGAGAAATTTCAGCGGGAATTCAGCTATCTCACCCTGAATTTACCCCACTTAGCAAAATGATATAATCAAATAATGCAGTAGGATAATGTGTGCGGATGATATGGAAAGATGAAGTTTAATTATGGGCTTAAGTGTGATTGATGGTATCATCGGAATGTTATCACTGACGTTAGATAGACAACAAATTCACAAAATCCTTAACTTCACGTGGAGATATAATACTGGTGACAGTAATCATGGCATCTTCCCGATCGTCGAGACATTGGGAATTTAATTTTGGGAGCTATTTTAGTACCATAACCGAAAGAACTGCGATACGTTGTGAACTTTTTTTTCATTTTGTTCGTATCGGAGAAGAGATTTATAATGATCTCAAAATAGACAACAGTCTTGGATAGCAGAAATGTGGGTTGGTCAACCGTCATGCCAGTCTAACTTCTTGTTTAATGAAGATTTGAAGTTATCCGAGATTAAGGATTGCAGTCAAAGCATTTGTGGTTGATTGGAGAGGTTTAATAGTAAAACAATTGCTTACCTGGAGGTGAGAGGAGCGAATCCGGGCATGAAGAAGTGCAATCGTGGGAAAGGCACCATGTTTACGGCTAGTTTTCTGAGATCGGCGTTCAGTTGACCAGGGAACCTGAGGCAGGTGGTCACTCCAGACATAGTAACGGAAACAAGATGATTGAGATCGCCATAGGTGGGGGTGGTCAGTTTTAGCGTGCGGAAGCAGATGTCGTATAGAGCCTCGTTGTCTATGCAGTACGTCTCGTCGGTATTTTCAACCAGCTGATGTACTGATAGTGTGGCATTGTAGGGTTCGACAACGGTGTCTGATACCTAAAGAAAAGAAAATACTTTTAAACATTTCATTACTTGAATAATTTTACCAATAAAACTAAATTCACCGTTCAAATTTCAGTGAATGAGAGCTTCTGCTCCACAATGGCGGATTTACCATGCCGCAAATGCTGCAATTGCGAGGGATCCCAATGACCAAATGGGCTGTGAAGGGAATTCCAAAATAGAGCTGCTAAATGTTATAGATAAAAGGTTCTCCAAAAATGCACCGCGACGGGACCCTAGAGATGTAAACCCACCACTGATACTACATTTAAAAAAACATGTTTTATGCCGTGGTACGTACTTTAGGAGATGGCATAACGCTGAATGTGTTCATGATTCTGTCAGGGTATTCCTCCCTGATTTTGGAGATGAGAAGGGTTCCCATTCCGGAACCGGTACCACCACCAAGGGAGTGTGCAAGCTGGAACCCTTGCAGACAATCGCAGCTCTCGGCTTCTTTCCTGACTACGTCAAGAACTGTGTCTACGAGCTCGGCGCCTTCTGTGTAGTGTCCTTTGGCCCAGTTGTTTCCAGCTCCGCTCTGGCCTGAAAATAAGAAAACAATATTCATGCGACTTAGTGTAATAATCAGTTATTGAATAACAGAAACTGAGTGACGGAATTTTCAACTCTTACTGGAGAGGTTTGGAGGTTTTGTACCAGTGGTTCTGAGCCATTTTCTCGAGGACCACTTGGTACCCCTTCGAATCTTAAGCGGACCGCAAACAGAATATTTTCACAACAATTATATTAGGTGAAATAATCAGACGAATCCAAAAGTTTTCTTGAATAGATTTAATTACAACTATAGAAATGAAAAGGATAGATTTTCGCTAGATGTTCGCGGGGCCCATAGAAATTGCTCGCGAACCACTAGTGGTCTCCGGACTACAAGTTGAGAATCACTGTCTTACACTCCAAAAGAATTTGACTTCTGCATTCAAACGTTTTGTAATGGTTACATATGTGGCTTTGTTCTCATGTCCCTTGTCATATTGTTTGTTCTATTTACAGAAATAAATACAAACTCATTGCAAAATGTCCCACTTCCAATTTGCTTAATTTTGTGGAGTGCACACAAAAAATATATTGGGGTTATATACACCTAACCACTTATGTAAAAAAAAAAAACAAATCGCCTCACCAGTTAAGGGTTAGTTTCATTTTTAAAGTTAATAAAGAGACGGGCCCAGATGAAGCACTCAAGTACATAAGAGTTCTAAAAGACAGCATAAGAACTCACGGGAACCGAGATCCTGCACTTTTTATCGATTCCAAGGAATTTTTACATATGAGACGGAATTCAGGCCTGTTTACACATAAAAATATGTGCAGTAGACTATAGAGCTCCTGCACTATCGTTAGAACTTAAGACCTTACTAAACTTGTTCTAAATAGGAGTCTACACTTCTTCGTCTCGTGTTTTTAGGGTTTTGAATTCAGTAATTTAGATTACTCTAATACTCACTTTTAATTTGTTAATTTTACAAACAAGGACACTGTTTACAAGGACAGTTTAAAAAATAAACGTTTAATTAAAGGGAAATTCCGAGAACTGATGGATTTAAATCATTAGCTGATATCTGTTTAAATGAAAAGAGCTTCTTTGCGAACATACACGTAAATCACGCGTTTGTATTTTATTTTTTATTGTGCTTGTAATAGTTAGAATTTTTTTTCACTAAAAGAGTAAAATGAAAATGTTTAGATTGATTCTAGGAGGCTTTTAAAAGTTTGAGTTTTAAGAAAAATAATCGACTAAAGCATTTTATAAGTAACATAATTAACAAGCCAGATTTTTATAAAAAAAACACAATAAAGTTCTATTTCTACTCGTAAATATCCTTCTAATGTTCGCTTTTCCTTTTCTTTTGGTTAAAAGCAATGCCGTTTTATTCTTAAAAATTTAACGGGAAGTTCGCCGTTTAGTATTTTAAATCACTTTTTTTCTGCAAATGAAGACAATAAGAAACTAAACGTACCGAAAATAAAGTTGTCGGGCCTAAACAATTGTCCGAAGGGTCCTGATCGTACAGAATCCATTGTGCCAGGCTCCAAGTCCAGAAGAATGGCTCTAGGAACATATTTACCACCTGTAATCAGAAACGAAATGTTAATCTTTCTAGAAAGAAGAAATTATGACGTTGATGAATCATCATTACGATTGCCATGGAATAAAAAATCATTGCTGTTCATTTTTATAATACCTACCAACACATCATGAAAAATATCTTAGGGGATATAATACTATTGGGCTAAAGAAAATACTGGTATAACATGCACGGCACGACACGCACCGTGTTTCGAAAAATATTTAAAAGATTAATGTTGAAGAGACGTATGTTCTGAATTTTTGTTTTGTCGAATTTTTGTCGTCTCCCCAGCCCCTCTCTGAATTTTCTTAATAACACTTTGCAATAAAAACTATTGAAAAAGAAAAAGTTAGTTTCCTCCTTTTCTGATAACCTCAAGGATTTTCCTCCCCCTTCTCCAAGAAAATAAGTTTTATTGCTTCTACATTAAGAAAAAACAAAAACATTTTCTCCGTAATGTCAGTCCTTAAATTTTAAATAAGTAAAGCATCTGTTAAAAAATACCTCCCCCCTCCCGCCCCAACGATAGAAATAGTGCTTTGTCTATTTTAAATTGAGCTACTTACGCGAGAACAAATAGCTCTCTACCACACGATAAAAACATTAAGAAAAAAAAATCTGATTCGATAACACAGAAGAAAGTCAAAGGGGGAAAAAATTGCAACAACTTAAAATCTACTAGAAATATCATTTGTTTTCGAATATATGCCTTATGATCTTTAACGGCTCATTAGTATTTACTTGTTCTGTAATTTATCATAGTTTATGTTATAGTCTAAGATCCCACCGCAATTTATCTACACTCATAGCGTACACTCATCACGTATATGTCAAATTAAAGCTGATTTTTTTCTGAACGTGATGCACTATGTCCGCCTATGTAAAAGTGCCCGAAATTTATAGGCAGCCTGGCCTAAACAGGTCACATGAATGTAGTATTTCTACACTCATAGCGTACACTCATGACTCATATATCAAATTGAAGCTAATTTTTTTCTGAACGTGGTGCACTAAGGCTGCCTATGTAAAAGTGGCCGCAACCTCTAGGCAGCCTGGCCTGAAGTTTAGGGTCCAAAATTTCAAATGGTTATAAAATACGGAAAAATCGGTCGATTCTCTTGCTTTTTTCACTAAAATTATTCTTAATGTGAGTACTTTTTCGAAAAAAAAAATTGATGAACTTAAATTTCAAAAATTGCCGATAGGAGGCGCTTTAGACTTTGCAGCTAAAAACAACTACTTTTTACCGTTTTTTTTTTTTTCGTATTTTTGTAATTGATTCAAAAAGTTCAAATTCTAACTTAAATTTTGAGCCCAAAATATCCACTAATTTCCAGTTTTTAGCAATATTCGGACCAAACGTCAAAAAATGTGTTTTTCTGCTTTTTAACTTGTCCTTTCATGTAAAAAAGATTATTAAAATCATCTGGCGATACTAATAATGTGAAAATAAAATTAAATGCACACTTTCTGAGTTGTAAAATGCAAAATTTCTGGGTAAAAAAAACGTTGGAAAAAAATTTATTTTTTCTTTTTTTTAGTTACGAAAGGGTTCATCTGATTTTATTTTAACATTATCAGGTGATTTTAATAAGTTTTTTACATGAAAGGACTAGTTGAAAAGCAGGATAACAATTTTTGACGTTTGGTCCGAGTATTGCTAAAAACCGGAAATTACTTGATATTTTGGGCTCAAAGTTTAAGTTAGAGTTTTAACTCTTTGAATCAATTACGAAAATATGAAAACAAACGGTAAAAAGTAGTCGTTTTAAGCTCCAAAGTCTAAAGCGCCCTCTATCGGCAATTTTTGAAATTTAAGTTCATCAATTTTTTTCGAAAAAGTACTCACATTAAGAATAATTTTAGTAAAAAACGCAAAAGAATCGACCGATTTTTCCGTCTTTTATAACCATTTGAAATTTTGGACCCTAAACTTCAGGCCAGGCTGCCTAGAGGTTGCGGCCACTTTTACATAGGCAGCCTTAGTGCACCACGTTCAGAAAAAAATTAGCTTCAATTTGATATATGAGTCATGAGTGTACGCTATGAGTGTAGAAATACTACATTCATGTGACCTGTTTAGGCCAGGCTGCCTATAGGTTTCGGGCACTTTTACATAGGCGGACATAGTGCATCATGTTCAGAAAAAAAATCAGCTTTAATTTGAAATATACGTCATGAGTATACGCTATGAGTGTAGATAAACTGCGGTGGGATCTTAGACTATTAGCTTCATTGTTGAATTATTATTTATATTCATTTTAATATAGCTTTTTCACTCCAGATAAATCATCGTTTTCCGTTTCAATTTCGACATTAACTATTATTTTTCGTATCTTTTTCATTTTGTTAACTTAGATCAATATTTAATAGATTAAGCATTTTTTTTTAATATTACGTTTTTGAATAGAATGCGCAGGCGAAACACGCTTTTTTTTTTTTTTTTTGTCTAAAAAGGCATGTTTTGATGTTTATTATTCGTTTCGAAAATCCGGAAAATTCATAATCCGGACGCGCCGAAATCCCGATGATTCTAGATATCGGACTTTCTCCTGTATAAATCAGAGGCGTGTCCAGAACGAAGAACCCGGGAAAAAAAACTTCTCTAAGTTTTTCTTCTTTATAGCCATATAAAATATCTAAAACTAATCATAACCTCCGCTAAAAAAATATTTTTAGTTACGCCACTAGTGTAGAGTTAAGACAGGAAGTCAAAAACGCTACAAAGACAATTTGACAACACTAGACTTACTACACACGAATCTAAGTATCATAATTAAAATCAAGGTCACATCCTTCCCAGCTTATTAAAAAAACTAATTATCTCAGCTTAGCACACAATGACAGATGTATTAAAGCAATGAATTGAACCAATCAGATATCAATCTCAGTTCTTGAATAAAGTTGCAAGCGTGTCTCATAAGATCGAAGTGTAATGGAGAGACAAAGAGGACTAGCTTTATCAAAGGCTTTTTTCTTTTCTTTTAAACTACATGACAATTGTATAGCATTGATCCGAAAAATAAATCAGTTTCAGCATTTGTTTCCCAAAAAATTGTCAAAATTACTTTACCCATTAACATCCAACTTCATTTGAAATTTTTGGCTAGGTAAACACATAAATGCGCAACAAGTTTGGTAACAGAATAATTATATTGATATTGAGTGGTTTTTGAAAATAGTTGATGTTGTTGAACAAGTCTTGTTAAATTTGGGCGACAGAAAGATCATTTCAGTTTTTAAAACATCTGGTAAGAAACAGAGCTTGGGACCTTTAAATTAGATATTTTTTTGGATGTTTCATTTGAACATAAAATCCAAACCAAAATATTGATCAGGATTCTCACTCACTTTCAGAAATAAAATTCCCCGAATTTTATAGGAAAGTAATAAATTCCAGACTTGATTTTTTAATATACGGCTTTCTCAATATTATCTCTGAAAGCAGACCTTTTTCTTAAATTTTTTAATACGGTTATATACTTAAAACTCTTAGTGGCAGTGAGGGAAATAACAGTTTTCCCATATTATTAAATTGCAGCACAACAAATTGTTTTGTGCGGATCCATATTTTCTTATCCATTTTAACTTACAGATAGTCCCTTCAGAAATCTTGAATAAATTTACAACAGCATAATATGTAGAAATATAGATAGCAGAAGGAAAACAGTATAAAATACGATAATGGATATTGTTTCAGACTATGGACTCAAGAAATTCAGAGAGTATATACTAGCAGAAAACATACCTGTTGCTTCATTATACACTAGGTGGCCAAAAGTATCCGGACACTTTCAAAAATTCACATTCTTACATATAGCTCGAGAAATAAGTGATCAATTGTTCTTTAACTTTAGTCATACAAAATATAGACTTCACCGAACATTTCCAAGTTGAAATTAAATTACCCTTGCATTTGGGGGACGACAAGAAGGGGGTTGAAAGAAAAACCGCTTTTTGACCATAACTCTTCGAAAATAGCTCGGAATAAGCTATCAATTTCAGTAATTAATTAGCATACTATGTATAATTACTGTACAAATTTTTATGAACGTACCACTCTTACTTCTGAAGATATGAAACATTTTTGAAAAAACGGCAATTTTATTTGAAGGGTTTTTGCTCATAACACGCAGAGTTTTTGATCAAACCTTATCACAACTTCAGGAAAGATGACAAAATACAAGAGAAAGAACATACTAAAGCGGTAAATAAAAATATTAAAAATTCGATGAGATATGAACGTTAAAAGGAAATAATTTTTCACTGCGCATGCGCGAACGACAGAAATTTATAACTACAAAAATATTGTAGCCTGATTTATACTGCATCTTATAAAAAAAGTTCCAGTTGAATATCATGAAAAATGAAAAAGATATCAGCGATCTAGTGAGCTGTATTTCATTCAGTCGCAGACAATACATAAATAGTGAGGGGTTGTCCACAAATAGTGTGGTGACAATCGATCATTTTTTTTCAATGTTAAATTGTATACAGTTTGAAAATTTATATTCGGCATAGAAGTCACATTTCGTCTGTTCGGCCAAAAAGACCTTATACGTACGTTTCCAAAAGTATCCGAACACCCTCTGAAACGTTGGTTTTGAAAGACGACGCAATAACCTTTAATTTAAAAATAGCTCTTTGTGGACAGACCCTCACTATTTATGTATTGCCTGAAAATGAATGAAATACAGCTCACTAGATCGCTGATATCTTTTTCATTTTTCATGATATTCAACTGGAACTTTTTTTATAAGATGCAGTATAAATCAGGCTACAATATTTTTGTAGTTATAAATTTCTGTCGTTCGCGCATGCGCCGTGAAAAATTATTTCCTTTTAACGTTCATATCTCATCGAATTTTTAATATTTTTATTTACCGCTTTAGTATGTTCTTTCTCTTGTATTTTGTCATCTTTCCTGAAGTTGTGATAAGGTTTGATCAAAAACTCTGCGTGTTATGAGCAAAAACCCTTCAAATAAAATTGCCGTTTTTTCAAAAATGTTTCATATCTTCAGAAGTAAGAGTGGTACGTTCATAAAAATTTGTACAGTAATTATACATAGTATGCTAATTAATTACTGAAATTGATAGCTTATTCCGAGCTATTTTCGAAGAGTTATGGTCAAAAAGCGGTTTTTCTTTCATCCCCCTTCTTGTCGTCCCCCAAATGCAAGGGTAATTTAATTTCAACTTGGAAATGTTCGGTGAAGCCTATATTTTGTATGACTAAAGTTAAAGAACAATTGATCACTTATTTCTCGAGCTATATGTAAAAATGTGAATTTTTGAAAGTGTCCGGATACTTTTGGCCACCTAGTGTAGTATACGTTTATTCTTTCTAGCTGGAGGTCTGAATCTCCGTGATATGTGCCGGTGGGGTCAATGCCGTGTTCGTCGGATATGACTTCCCAGAACTGCAAAACAAAAGCAGACCCCCAAGTGAGTTTTATAAGAAAAAAAGTATGCAATAAGGAAGTAAAAAGCAATAAAGTAGGAGAAGAAGAAATTTTTGAAAAAAAGTAGGAGGATTACAATTCTGCAAGAGGAAAAGCCTGTCAAAATATCTTTCGGCCCAAAATCGAACTCCTATCCTTTCTATTATTCGCAGACCTTTGAAAACTATCAGAAATTAATGTTCGAAAAAGTCATTGAATTTCGCCGTCACTCATATGGGCGATTCTCTGTAAACTGGTAATTGGCTCTCCGGACTGAGTATTTTAAAAATAATAAAGTGTAATAAAGTAATTATCGCTCTTAATACAATTAAAGCATTAATACTTTGTGGCCCAATTGTATTTGAAGTGATAACAATTTAATCTTTTTTTCTAGAATTATCTAAGCCAAGAACACAGTCCCCTCGCTGTCCCAATCCCATAGTCTAACTGTTAAAGATAGTATTTCAGAAAATCTATTAACACTACATAAATTTGGCAATTAATATCTAAAAATAGAATAATGAAGCTATATTTTTCTTAGGAAATAAGGTAAAATTACGTATTTCTAAAACTTAACATTGGCATGTAAATTCTGTTCGGAGTTTTTTCAAAGTCCCCTGCAACAAATTCAAAGCTGTAATACGAAAAATCTATAACTTTTGAAAATTCTTTTTGGCATGAAGTTTAAAGTAATCAGTGTGAATTTGCCGAGAACGGTTTTGAAACGCTACTTTGCTTAGTTTGAGAGCCACATTTGTGATGAAAATATGCATCAGGGTCGTCGCGAAAACAGTCCTCTGGAAAGTGATTTTATTACTGTCAATTAATTTAATTATAAAACATATTAGTTATTATGTCCAGGATTTGTGCCTAAATTTATAGGTAGTCTCGAAACTAATTATGTTCCAATAGTTTTGCAGATATTAAGCAACAAAGAGCAAAAACACAGTCACCTGGCACAGTCCCCTCCCTAGTTATACTAGGCGGGGGACTTACCCCCTATCATGATTTATCAGAAAAACAAACTTCAATTGACCCTCTTTCAAACCAAAGTAATAGATTCATCTTCTGAGCAATAGTATTATAATTATACGAACATTTCAAAAAACCGTACCCGGACAGATTTCGTGTGAAAAATGACGAGTTTACAGAGAATCGCCCATATAGTAGGTTTCCCCCAAGTGTCGAATAGGAAAATGTATCTGACTTCACAGCGTTGGGTTTTATAAATGCGACAAGATTTCTCACAACGTACGCATTCTCGTGACAACTCAGTCTTTTAGAATCCATAAAACGTGTTGACAGTTGGGACTAGCTGCAAAAAAAAAAAAAAAAAAAAGATGCAGAGGAAAATTTAAATTTTTGAAAAGGTGAATATTAAAACTGGAAACTAAATCATTCTGTTTTTTTTTTTAAATTTTATTTTATTTTATAACTTTTTTTTAACCCTTTAAGCGGTTTGCCCGCACAATGTACGTGCTGCTCGAAATTGGCCTCATCTGGTTTGCCCGTACGGCGTACGGGCATCGATATTTTCTGATTTCCTTTTCTGGTTTGCGCGAATTTTTCATTATTGAAAGAGACTATTTAGTAGTATTATTTTTCAAAAGATAGTGTGGCTTGTCCATCTAAATGAAATGCTTTTCATCCAAAAAAGGTTACAGAAAGATTTTTTTTCATATTTTCGACATTGCTGTATGTAACTCATATGTTGTCTACCGTAAAAACGGAGAAGCATTAAAAACGAAAAAAAGTTAAAAAATTCCTAATATTCTTATTTTGTTAAGTATGGTACTTAACTATATGCAATAAAAAATATGCCTTTTTTGGAAGCATTTCTGGTAAAATAATTGACCACTTAAAGGGTTAAACCTGTACTGAGAAGCGTTCAAGTGGAGTTTTTAAAATAGAAAAGGTGGATTAGTATTTTAAGCTCTTGTGCAAACCCTTTGAAAAGATTGAAATTGGAGCCACCTAATTTTATACAAAAAGTCCTACAATTTATAAATTATTGGCGATTAAGGAAATTATTCCTTTCTTCACCAG
>JAXGGA010012244.1:0-39427 GCA_038373865.1 Uloborus plumipes | reverse complement strand
GCAGTTTCATTTTCAGCTTGAGTCGACTCAGAACCTTCTGGAGCGGGATTACTAGTTTCGTCTTTCTCTCTCTTCGACTTCTTGTGTTTATGGCGGGATGAGTGATGCTCCTCTTCCTCATCGTGGTGATGACGCCTCCGAGACTTCTCCTTGTGGCGATCATCTCCCCCTCTTTCCTTGTGATCTCGATGCCGCCTCTCTCGATCCCGTTCTCTGCTGTCCCTCTCCCTTTCTCTGTCGTAGTGGTCCCGATCATAGTCTCGCTCGTAGTCCCTCTCATAGCGGTCCTTCTCCCTCCTGTCCCGGTAATCCCTATACCGCCTCCTGTCGTACTCTTCCCTCTCCCGCCTCTTGTATTCGTCCTCCGTGCCAGGGACGCGTCCCGAAGACCTCTCCCGGCTCCTCTCGTCCCAATAATGTTCTCTCTCCTTATCGCGAGAGCGATCTCGGTTCCTGTCCCGGTCCCGATCTCTGTCCCTCTCCCGGCCCCTGTCCCTCTCGCGATGGGGAGAATTGGTCCAGCTGTGCTGGGACTCTGAGTTTCCGTCGTAGTGGCGAGAGGAGCTCCCGGTGAAGTACTGTTCGTCATACTGGGAGTTGGAATCTCCGCCTACTCCCGGCACAGGAGGGGGTGGTTGGGAGAAGATGGGATTTCCGTAGAGGTCGGGAAAGGGCACGTGTCCGGGCATCGTCCCGGGCGGAGGGGGAATGTTGGGGGGAGGTATCCCCGGAGTCATCCCTGGCGGTGGCACAGAGAGATTTGGAGGGATGAATGGAGGAGGAATGTGAGTTGGAGGCATTCCTGGGGGCAGGGAGCTGTCGTAGACATCTCTGCCAATCACCTGCAATGAAAAATTGAGATGAATTAGTATTAATTTTTAAATGTAAACAGAAAGGCACACAGTTAATTTAGTATAAAAAGGTAAATAGACTATTTTTAGGGGTTGGTTGAACATTGCCTATAGTTGCTGTAAAACACTTTAAAGCACTGATTTTATGCAGGAATGTCTTTGCCAAAATTTAACTGGTGTTGATCCACTTTTTCTAGATCATCGCTGTAGATTATCCAACTGAAGCTTCTGACAGAGCAAAAGAGAAAAACACAACAAACAGCGTTTAGTATATTGAGAGCATCTGGTTAAGTGATAGGATAAAAGGTTCAATTCAACATCATTCTTTTCATCCTAGCTTTTAGTAAGAGTTTTTATTTCAGAAGGAAGGGAGAGTACACAACCACTTGAAATTCTGGATAGGTATTTGCTTGTACATGTGGTGGTTGCAACCGTACAGTCCCAGTAGCAACATGTACAGATAAATTTTCAAACAAATACTTTGAAATGAAATTTATATTTTAATGTTATGATACATAATATGAATTCAAATACTGTCAATTGAATATTATATTCAAATACTGCTTAATCGAGTAATGAACAAATAAACATTTTGATAGAAAAAAAAATAAAACCCCTTCTTATGAAAACAAATATTTCCTATAGATATAATGTTAAAGAAACTGTTTAATCAAAGAATTTCCCAGGATAATTCAATAAGATTTATTTGCTTTACAAAATATTTCTACTAAGGAAGAATTTGAATGAATTAAAAAGAAAAGCTACATGAAAATACAAAACAGAAATTTGTTTTTATTTAATTTGGTTTATTTTTAAATGCACAACGATGGAAGCTTTAAGTTAAGGGTCCCATTAGACTTTGGAATGTGAAGGTGATTTCGGTAAAACAAAACAATAAAAATGCCTTTAGCCGGAGAATAATAGGCATTATGAAAATCCATACAAGAATTATTATTTTCTTCATAAGGGGCCTTATGTCGGGAAAAGGGTGCCAAAACAAAGATTTTGTAATTAAATTCAAAATTAGATACATTTTAAATGTTGGTACGTATTTTTTTATGATATAAAAAGTGAACTATGAGGGTTGTTTTTTTTTCAACCTCCGATAGGCTATAAAAGATAAACAGATTCAAATACAAAAAATATTTTATTATCAAAAGTAAGGTGCAATGCTCTACAATTCTCTACATAATCACCTTGACGATTGAAGCATTTGTTATATCTGTGAACAAGCTTTATAATGGCCTCCTCGTAAAATGTTGCCGCCAATGATTGGGAGTGAGTTGTGATGGTGTCTTTGGGTTCCACGCCTCTTTGGAATCATGGTGAATTCCAGACCTCAAGCAGGTGGGGCATGGCAATGTCTGTCATCATAGCGCTCGAGTAAACCAACGGTTCCTCCAGCAATTTCATGCATACAATGGTACATTTTTGAACACCCACCATAAAGTTCCAACCGAGCGCAAAGTGACTTACATCTGTTCCCTGAATTGAAGCAGGGACTTGGAGACCCCTGCTTGGGGTCTGGAAAGGCATCGTGCTTCCAAAGTTGCGTGGAACCCAAAGACACTGTCACAATGCACTTCCAATCATTGGCGGCAGCATTTTACGAGGAGGCTAATATAAAGCTTGTTCGCAGATATAACAAATTCTTCAATTGTCAAGGTGATTATGTAAAGAATTGTAGATCATTGTACTTTACTTTTGATAATAAAATATTTTTTGTATTTAAATCCGCTTATTTTTTATAGCCTATCGGAGGTTGAAAAAAAAAGCAACCCTCGTAAATTATTTTGTTGTTTATTAAGTTTATTTTAAAAACCATGCACTGCTCAAGTTTGTTACATTTTAAAAGTATTTACTGATTTATTAGTAGGTTTTTAGACTAGTGTTATTAGCTTGGTAAGGTAAAGAATACTTCCTCCCATAACGAATATCTTGCTTATTATTTTATAATATTACAGGTTCAAACCAAGGGTTTAAGTGGTGCGTACAGTGAAATAAAAGCCAAAGTTTATAATTTCCCGACTAAAGTGCAAATAGGAGCGTAAAAAGGTCACACATATCAGATTCATTATAATGGGCATAACTAAGAAATATGGAAAAATTATACAATAGGTTAATGAACACAATTATTCAAAGATATTCGGAAATTTTACAGTGTTTTGTTTTTTATTTATTTTTTAATTTTCAATATTAGACATACTACATATGCCCCAGCATACAGGCAAGCATCATTACATTCAAGCTAACTAGAGATTCAAGTTAAACTTGAACTGAAATAGTCGATGAATTAATTTGAACTTAGTTTTAAAAATGTAAGCAGGGAAATAGACCCTCAAATCATTACTAAAAATTACCTGAATGACGTTTTCTTTAGAATTTCCAGACCGCCTAGAGCTGTTTGCTCCACAGATAACATCAATGCTTCCAGACATTCTTCTCCCAGGAGGAGGGCCAGCTTTCTTAACCCCTAATCCCAATCCAATTCCTGAATATTTACTATTTTCATTCACTGTAGCTATAGGAATTTGTTGATCCTTTCCAGGGGTAGCTGTTAGAGCCTGCAAAAAGGAGAACCAATGACAAACAATTTCGCTTTTATAAGAAAGAATAATCATCATGTAATTTTCAGCCTGCTAGTAGTACAATTCAAAGGGAATGGTGTAGCAGACTATCAATCACTCTAGTTGTTTCATTGCTCCATAGACGGCACTCTTCTATATCAAAAGAATACAGATTTTACTGGTGCCACCTGTTGAGCAACTAGATAAATAAAGTAGGAGATAGCCTGCTATACCATGTCACTAAACCATGTCTCTGAAAAATGTTATAAGTAAGCAGGATAAGGACTAAGCAGGGCCATAGTCAAAATTTGTCTTTCAGAACTGCTGTTCTCCCCTTGTTTAAATTTCTGACTCATTATTTATTATTGAGCAACTGAAGTACTAGATTTTCTTTGTAGCATCAAAGAAGAATAACCAATACATTTTATTCTGAACCATCAAAGGTATTAAGTTACACCTTTAATAATAACCATTTCAGATGTCTGATAAAATTACTGCAAATAATTTTTATGTTTTTCTTGTCGTAACTCTGGGCTTCATTTCTGAAGAGAATACCAAATAAGAAAGTTTAGAATTCAAGGGTAGGCACAAAAAAGTTTCAATCCCGAGGATAGATTATTGATCAAACTATTTTGTTTAGATGCAGGAAGCAAATTAAATGATCTAACAAAATGGAAAAATAACTGTAATGGAATTGAATACATTTATAACTTGAAACCTATTGAAATACATCACCATTTTACAATTTAATCAACTTTGAAAATCAAACTGAATGCTCGAGTTTAAATAGAGAACTGAATACTTATTTTAGAAAACATTTTGATGGCCTTTAGATAATTTTTGATAATAAAGGGGCATTGGCAAGCAAATCACAACAGACAAAATAAAAATTTTGATAATTACAAAAATAATTTTCAAGTCCACTTTTGCGTACAATATAATTTCCCAAACATGGTGGTCAGAATGTTTTCAATTGAGTACAAGACATTCAGTGGACAAAAACTGATATAATAGGCATTTTATTGCTTAGATATATCAAAAAACATTTATGAAGGCTCTTTACATTAGCTGAATGTAAGCACCCTTGCAGCGTGAATAATGTTAAAGTTTATAGCTGTAAGTAGATCTTAAAAACTTTATAAGTATCATAAAAATACATTAGAAAAAAAATTAAAGCACCTAATTATAATATAGGTAATAAATGTTGGTAATACTTTAAAGGGTTGATGACCACTTTGTGTTTGAGGGAGATAAAAATTGAGTGAACATTTTAAAAACAACTCCAGAATTTTATTTACGGGTCATTCCATAGAAATGTCAACCTCAGCTGAAGAAAAAAAAAATACCGAAGTGAAAAAATAAATAAATAAATAAATAAATAAAAATCATACAACATAAGTTAAAAAAAAAATTGAAAAAGTTTTGCAATTATCACTGAGATTAGCCATAATAAATAGTTTGTAGTGTGTTTACTGCTTGTTATTCGATGGTTACATTAGTCACGTTACGTCAGTCACACTCACCTTGAGTAAAAGTGACAATTAAGACTAAAAAAAAAATTAAGATTGAATAAATATGTTTTATGTTTTTAAAAGCCAACTTTAACACATTTTTAAAATATATCATTCAATTTTTAACACTTGCTTAACTTTGAGAAATTTTTGCCTCACAACATGAGTATTCATTTTCAGGGTTGCAAAAATGTTACGTTAGTCACGCTGTTATTTCGGTTGAAAAAATATCTACTGTTAATAATTTTGTTTTAAATTCTTAGCAGAAATAATAGATAGATACCATGTACATTGTAAATCCACTAGCATAACTACAAAATATATTTTATCCTTTAAGTTACAAGTAAAAAGAGTTACAAAATCAGCTCTGAATGTTACGTTAGTCACTATGGAATGACCCTAAAACTTCATTTGTTCTAACACTCATTTCCTATAAGGCCAGACCAAGGGCGGAGCTAGAAATGTTTCAAGGGAGGCTTGGTTGATTTAATTACGTATCCTTTACAGTACATCTTGGATTACAAATGTTGATCTCATATGATTTGGACTCTGATTGCGAAACATATCCCCCAAGGAGAATCTTAAACCTCGCTCCTGCTAGCATCAAAGATAGTCTAGAAGAATCTTCTTTGAACTTCAACATTGAAAATTTATCAGGCAAGTCCCTCAAGGGAAGGGTCAACGGCCCTTCCTGGGCCAGATTAAGTTGATAGTTAGGCATTAGAATTCCTCCCATTGTTTTAAAATGTATATACAGAGTGCCCACAAAAAATTGACGGTTCAAAAAAAATTTATTACTGTAATACAAATTTTTCTATGATGATAAAAGAAATGTTAAATGAATGTAACACCATTGTTAATCAATGTTTAAGTAATGGTTTCTATTCTCCCGCCTTTAACTGTAACCACAGATGGCAATCTGCTTCTGCAACGGCACGCACCTACAGAGGCACTCTTTCACGGGCACATTTTATTAATTTTTTTATTCAAACACTACGCTTTTTCCACCACTATGCCTTACTTCTACACTACCTGCTTCCTTAAACAATTTAAAAGTTCTTTCAATCAATCTCTTTGACACATTTAAATACTTCAATTTTTTTTAAAAATCACAATTCCGCTTAAATTTTAAATGCAATTCGAGAATTAAACGGCGTTTAGCATCCATCTTGATAATGCAAAGAATGAAACGGATTGTAATTCAAAGAATCGTCTGCACCATTGCTCATAGAATTAAACTAAATTTATTAAGTGTTGCCAACAGTAAAAAATATCTTGAATGTAAATTATGCACAAATAAATTTTGCTGTCAGTTATTTCTGGGCACCCTGTATATATATGTACATGTACAATGAAGGATTTATCTTTTTGATTTAAATTTAAAACTTTTGAGGTAAAGTAAAACTATAGATTTTTGCAGATGAATTTTGAATGTCCCTTTCATAAATTACGAGAAAAACGTTTAATATTTCTTTGATTCCTTCTTTTTTTTCTTTCATTTTACACAGCTAAAATCGTATTTTAAACTTTAGTTCCTTATAGGGTCAGAAGTCAGAAATAAGTTGTCACTAGTACTATATAGAGACTAAATGTTTTGTTTCAATGCCCGGATTCCTAATCTAGGAGCTAAATTTGGAGGCTTAAATTTCAAATTAAAGCTTTCCTTTCCTGACTCATAATGATACATTAGAAGAAATTTTGGTTTTTCAATTTTAGTATAATTTAGATATATACTATCTAGCAACCTCATGTAAATTTATTAAAAAAATACATTTAGGTTTTTCATTTTGACTAAACATCTAGAAAAATATTGCCAATATTAACTTGGTGATTAGATTTAATTGAAGGAAGAGAGTAAAACCCTAAATTCAATTTTGGGAAACTTCAACTCCTTAGAAACTATGGACTTTACAAACCCTGATTAAGAGCACAAATCTTGTAAACGAAAAAAAAAAAAAAAGTAAATGCAGTACAACTCAATTAAGGTGAACTTTTACACGTCCACCATAAAATTTTTAAATCAAACGAAACAAACTTTTGGCACTACATTGTTATCCAATCTCAATTTCCTCTGCTTCTCACAGTACGCCTTCCATGTATCCTCATTGAAGCCATAGTTGAAGTAATCCGTGATGTCGGCACCAGGTTTTCGCCACGGCTTATCCTCAATGGTGTCTAGATTGAATTCATACATCGAGACGCCATTTATCATCCCCACGGAGTCGAGGTCGATGCCTTTGGTTTTGCCGATCGAGCCCACGGCCGCATTGCCAGCAAATGCAGTACCTCTTTTGATGTTCAGATTCACGGGCGCTCCTCCGTATGGGTAAGTAGTCGATGCCGGTTTTATATCACCTATTGTGACCTAAAGAGAAGCATAACACAAATTACTGTCATGTATAATGCATAATTGCATACATATAGTCAAACCTAGTTATTAAGTCATCCTCCCTCCCCCCCGACTCTCTTGAAAAATGTTAAAAATGCTTAAAAACACATAATTACCGTATTACCCCGCATTAGCAGGCATGCCAGAAAAATTGAGGTTGACCATCATGCTGGAAAATTCAAATTTTCCAGCATGCCGGATAGTTCAAGGTTTATTTTGCATCAAAACAAAAATGAATTTCTCACCTCAGTTTCAACCGCAAAGCAAACCACTATAAAGAAAAATAATAATAAAGGCCTTTCTCAAAAACAAACCAATGAATTTCAGATCTCCGAGACAAAATAAATCATGGTGGTTAGATGGTGCGTTCTGCGTTATCTTCAAGGGCGGATACAGGGGAGGGGCGAGCCTTGAAGGACTCTTCTCAAACATTTTTTCAACTATGAAATTCAAAAAAAGCAATTTTAGGTGGTCTTTGACAATACTATAAGAAGTGGTTGGGATTCGAGGCTCTGATCTTGAATTTTTTCGAAATTGAAGATTGAAATATTTGTAATAAACTCGTGTGAACCAGGATATGTGGTAAAAAAAGGGGGGCAAGTAGGAAAAAAAGCAATCGCCCCTCCCTTGGAACAATTCTGGATCCGCCCTTGGTTATCTTGCTATTATTTATTAACATTTTTATTAAGTTAAATCATTTAATTGTATTAACCAAATGATCTATACTGCCGTGTTATAAAAGTTATATCTGCACTGAGCGGCAATGCAGAAATCACTTCTTAATGTTTTATCTGGATCCGCCCTTGGTTATCTTGCTATTATTTATTAACATTTTTATTAAGTTAAATCATTTAATTGTATTAACCAAATGATCTATACTGCCGTGTTATAAAAGTTATATCTGCACTGAGCGGCAATGCAGAAATCACTTCTTAATGTTTTATCCCTCTATCAGGGGCGCCCCGAACTAAATTTTTTTTTTTTTTTTGAGGGGGGGGGGGGGGAATTATCAATTTGCTGAACGAAGTTCAAATTTTACCGAATGATAAAATACAAGCATACACACATGTCGTACATGCATAACATTTCGTGAAAAAATTAGGCATTTTTTAAAAAACAATTCCAAAAACTAAAAAGAACAAATACTCTCAATGTTGCAATTCTTCAAATTGCCGAATCATCAGCAAAATGTGCCGAATACGGAAATTATTGGGAGGAAACAGTGACCTCCCATTAGGGCGCTCCAGGCCTCTATAGATAGTACTTTTTTTGAAAATTTTATTTTAATATTTCCCGTTCACAAATGACCATAAAACAATGTATTTAGATAATATATATTGCAACAAATTATACCTGGCGACAAAAATTCAATTTTCACAAAAAGTACAGATTAGATTTTTGTGCTTGGCACACCAGTACATAACTTGCATTATTAAAAAAACTTTTAGTGTTCTTAGGATGCTATTAAGCGATTTTTTTCCAACCTCGAATTTGCTGGCATGCCAGAAAAGACCAAGTACGGGTCATAGAAAATCTGGTGACCCTCGAATTTTGCGACATGCCGGCTAATACGGGGTAATATGGTAATTTACATAGTATTGAGCTATTCAAAAAGACAAAGAAAAATCACAAGTAAAATGGCTTACTTTTAATTTCACATTAAGACACTTTAATAAGGCAGCAGGCTCACTTTTTTAACAATTAAAACAATTCTAAGTTTTATAAAATTGATATTCAATTGAAATTAGTAGAATTTTTTTTGTTAACATTGCCACCAGGTGCACTTTTTTTTTCAATTTTACATTTAAGTAAAACTTTGATTGTTTATGAATTACCATTTATGTATTTAGTTGACGGATTATTAAAATATTTTGATAGATGGTCGCCAATACGATCAGCACTTTTCTCTATGTGTTGAATGAAAACTTTCACCACCCGATCCAGCACTTTCAATGAGATCTCTTCTACACCTGTACGTATCCTCTCCTCGAGTTTACGCACAATATAAGAACTTACACTTAAAGAAATGATACATACAGCTGTGAAGGTGATTCCACGTGCTGAACCGGGTAATGAGAAATGCATTGATCGGAGGGTTACATTTGTGTCCGCAATTTTGCAATATACGAAAACATTATCCAAATTACGGAAATGAAGAAAAGCTTTTTTGTTCCAAAGGAGTGGGCAGGGGAGGAAGTATGATCCAAGCGAGGAAGTAAGCATGGCAATATCGAACCAAATCTTATTATAAATCTAGCTAACACGTATAAATTGAAGTTTAACAATCTCTCTTTATGGGCATTATGTTTTCTTGGTGCCATCTAAAATTCCAAATTTTTTTTTACTTCAAATTGAAAATTACTTATATTATCTTCAAATTAAAAATGTATTTATTTCTTTTAAGATGGGGTGGCTGAATTTTAATACATAAACTTATTCATAAACCTTTGATCTTTTAACATTTTTCTAAATCCATTTTCCTAATTTTAGCTTTTTTGCGAAGGAATTTTTTAATTCAGCTTAAACCCTTACTGATGGTAATAGCTACCTTCCCATTTCATTAAACAGGTTTTAGCTTTTAAAACAATAGGACTATGCAAAAAAACTAGATTATGATTTTTTTTAAAATCATACTTGAACATCATCATCTGAATCTTCGTCATCGTCAGAATCCTTTTCTTCTTCATTTTGCTGGACTTTAGCTTCATCAGCATCATTGCTTGCTTCTTCATTTTCAATAACATCAGCCTAAAAATTGAAAAAGAAAAGATTTTAAAATGCATACAACTACTAACTCAAGTTAAATGATAAGCCATCGGGAATACACATGATTTTAAAACAAATGTACCTGCTTTTCTGTTTCCTTTTAATATTTTTACCATAAATAGTTTATACAAATGAGCTTACAGCACATATCAACCATTCTTAAAAAGTTGTTAACACCAACAATTTATGATAAATAAGTTATTTTCTGATTTTTCTTAATTTCACTCTAGTTTTCAATTTGATACATTAATGAACTAAAAAGCCTGTTTTAAAATAAATGTTAAAATAATTATTTTTCTCAATAAAGCCAACTTAGATTTCTTATTTCTTTGCGAAAAGACATGATAGTTTGACTACTTTAAGAAATATTACATATGCAATGTGCATATTTCAACTGCGCAGAGCACATATGTGAATTTTTTTTTTCAATAAAAGTTTACTGCATCAGTGCAAAGAAAGTTGAAAATTATAAAAAAATGTTTATAGAGAAGAGAACCAATGACTACTATTTTTTGTAAGTTTCTAGGTCCAGAAATTTTTACTAAAAATAAGGAACCAAAAAAAGGTTGACATATAAGCATAAATAAAATTAAAAAACTCTTTGAGCTATTATTCAGATTCTTACAGGAGGCAGCAAGGATTTAGTGTTAAAAACTCCAGGAACTATAATTTTATATACATGGTACGACTAATATGACCAGTCACTCAAGAGAAAATTCCGGTTCATTATGCCCAAATCCATTCTGAGATCCAAAATTTTACTGCAGTTTAGTTTGAACCTCTTTGGCATGTCATTTTTGCTCTTTTGCTTAATTCATTCTTGGATAATAAAGCATTTACTTTAGGAAAAGTTAAATAAACACAGGGAAGTCCAAACTGCGTCTGAATGTTGCTGCTTCTACTGCGGAGAAACCAAGCTGTCAGTACAATTTTAAAGTAAGAAAGCAGAAGATCTCGCATCAACAGCAGGGAAGAAGGGCCCTACCAATTTACGGAGCTAAAGAAAAGTCTTTTCTAAAATGGAGCTAGGAAAACATTTTCAACCAAGAGAAAAAAAGGAAAATAGAATGTCTTTCATGCACCCTACTGTTCACGTAAGCACAACTACAACTAGATAACAAAAAGGAAAAAAAAAAAATCTTCTCATCAACTTGATATTCAAGACATTTTCGCAATCTTAGTTTAAAAACCCCATTAACTGCAACAAAGAAAAAGATACTGATAGAATAGCAACACTAAATATTAACCCGTTCGGGACGGCAGCCCGCAGAAGAAAACGCTCTCTCAGGCCGGCAGCTGTTACCGCGAACTGCACTCACGGGCCGGAGCATTTTCTCCCACTAAGCCTAGTTCGCGATTTCGAAAACTACGCATTACATAATAATCGATAAAATGTACACTTTAATAGAAATGACACCATTTTTGAAGATGAGATTAAATATAACATATTTTCAATCATAACCAAAAAAAAGTATTAAAATAACTGATATTTAACATTAAAAATATAAATTTATTGTATTTTTCTACAACTAAAACTACCTAAGTTAAACACTAAATATTGATACTAAATAGAAAAGAAACATGAAAAATCTTCACACTTAACATCATGACACACATTAATAATGAGGATTATTGCAATAATTAATATTGTAAAGCGGTATGAAAAATTTCAAAACACGGATCGATGCATAGACCGACATTGCACATTTTGCATTCCTAACCAGTTTCACGTCTTTTATTGTGCTTTGAACAAACTGCACACCTCCTTTGAAGCTTTTTTCCATCTTTTCCAAATGAATACTAAAGTAAAACCTAAGTTAGAATGTCTCCCATAAAAAGCCCCATCCTTAAAACAGAACCAAAACTATTAACACTTTTAAAATGAATTAATACCCTCTTCCCCACGTGTTGCAGCCTAATAAATCTCAGACTCTTGATATTCCCCTCTCTAATGTCAGAGAGATATATATAAAGGAACCAGAGCAATCTTTTGAAAAAAAAAATTTGAATTGGCAACGCCTGCCTTCATCACCTGCTTCTTTTTAAACTACTTGTGTTTCTGTTTTCATCACCGCGAACCCAATAAAACTCTCAGATATTTCACATACCCTCTGTTCTGACGTCAGAGAGATATCTATATAAAGGAACCAGAAAAATCTAATGAAAAATAAGTGGATAAGTAAGGCCATCTGATAGAAGGTTCCAAAAGTGCGCCGTAAATATGCGACAGTAGGCCCTAAAAGACATTTTTCGCTGTCGTATATTTAGGTCGGTCGGCCACGTAGGGCAGCTCGCGCTGTCGTACATTTACGGCGCTCGTCCCGAACGGGTTTAAGTAATATTGCTCTAAACTAGCAGATTACTGCATACATGTGTTTCAGTATTACAAGGAACGCCTTCTTCAGTGCAAAATTTTTAACTTATGGATGAAGCTCAATTGAGCTGATGGATGTCTGACAAGAGGTTGTTGTTGAAAGTCTTTTCATCCATAAGCTCACGTGCTTTGTATGAAAAAAGGCATTCCTTGTAATGCGAAAACATGTGTATGAAATAAACTGTTTTTCTTTTGCAATACTTTATTTTTTTACTTTACTTTTCTGCAAAAAAGTATTTGTTTATACCTTATGCAGAAAAAATGATAAAGTTAACCATAAAAAAAATTAAACTTTTTCAATTACAATAAAAGCCCAACTTTCATGAAATTGCATTACAGATTTATTTAGTCACTCTGAACTGTCAGAACACATAAACTAATTTTAATTTTCAGCAGTTAAAACTAATTTAAAACATTAGACCCTTTATTAAACACTAGCAAAAATACCCGGCGTTGCCTGGGTCAGTAATATTGAGAAACAATTTATATACTCACCTTTGTTTTTTTTTCCCCTTGTACTGAAAGAACTCAAAACACACCGCTTTTGACAATTTTTAAAATGTCGCCAAATTTTTGCGTAACTGTTTTGGGATACCTGGGATAATTTTACTCCCCTCCTTACTTTATGAAAATACATTAAGTATTATTATGTCACTAATTTTTGTCACAGAGAAATGGAAATCAAATGTTGAGATACTATTGCTGACCATAAAATGACGTTAAAAGTTTTTATCCTAAATGATTTCGAAATTAATAGGGAACATTTAGCAATTATTTATGCAAAAATGCAAATTAATGGTATTTTAGTCTTGTTTAAGGGTTTTATTAATTTAGTATGTGGATTACTTTACTTTTTGACAAAATTTTAAAAAGGTTTTTAATGGATACATACGGAATCGGAAAACAAAAGAAAAAAAAATATGTAATAATACTTTACTTTTTACACGACATAACCAAAATAAAACAATTATTATCTGATATTTATCGACTGCGGCAAAATCTCAATCATCGATATAATACTCCAACTTTTCAAATGTGGGAGTATTATATCGATGATTGAGATTTTGCCGCCAGTCGATAAATATCAGATAATAATTGTTTTATTTTGGTTATGTCGTGTAAAAAGTAAAGTATTATTACGTAGTCTTTGGCACAAAAACTGGCGTCAGTTGAAAAAATTGAGGAGAATCTCAGTTATTGAAATCTTGCAGCAAATTTGGCAAAATTCCAGTTCAATCGGATACTAAGAAACTGCCCTATTGTAAGTACCCAGAGAAAGTGACCAATCAACGCAAAAATATTTAAGAAATACCGTTAAGTTGTATTTAAAGCTCCATCAAATTGGAAAATAATGAACCTAATCCAGTTGCCAATTTCTTCAAGCGATTACGTTACCGATACTCTAAAACACATATTTACAAAACTCGAGAAAATAATTGATGCAGTGAACAATCTACTAATAAAGGAGTACAATTTATTCTACAAAATAATATTTGCACGTTTCAAAGCACAATAAAAAACACATTGTCTTAATGATAAATATTCTACTTACAACTAAGACTACAAAATGTTTTAAAATACAAATCATAGTAAAAGCTCGTTTGCCTGCTGGCGCGCATTCCTTTCCAATGTCTATGTAAAAGCCTTTATATTAACCATGAAGCTGGAAAAAAATTACTTTTTGATTTGACTTAAGAAAAGCCTTGAACATTTAATGCGAAAAGCGGAAATGATACACGCAATTCTACCTATCGACAGGGAGTTGAGATGATGCACTAAATACTGAATTAGTTTGCTAGAAGCCTTTGCGGATTTATGCGAAAAATGTACCTTAAATTGGAATGAAAAAGCGCTACCAATCGAACTTTTTTGAATATCGTTATAAATTATAGCCTATATGTTATTCTGATGCATAAGCTACTACATTATGGTAAAAGTTTCATTAAAATCCGTTCAGTAGTTTTTGCGTGAAAGAGGAACAAACATCCATCCATCCATCCAAACTTTTGCATTTATAATAGTATTAAGCAGTAGCGAGGCCTCAAGTCATCGAACGATTCGCCGATGACCTGAAGGCAAACCTCGTTTTGCACTGGAAGAATTAAAGTTTTTAAAATTTTATTTTCAGATTATTTTTTCGGATCATTTAATATTCCAAATAATTTTATTTTAGTGGTGCCATCTGTTGAGTAAACGATTAGGCGTGACCTTCATTCATCGCTAAAGATATCGCATCGGTTTTGTGTGTGCGCGCGCAAGTTTTTTCGCTTGTCAGCCATTTCAGCCAATCAGATTCTTTCACAGCTTCCCTTAAATGTCGTACGAGTCATCGGCGATTACCCGCGGAAATTTTATGTGCATAGCATTTTGTTTTTACTGCAACTCTCAGTTTTGGCGGATCGTGGGGGTTGGATGGGGAGGGGTAGAGATTTTTTTCTCCTGTTTCGTTTATTCTTTTATATTTTTTTTTCAATTCGGTGCGTCACATTTCTCAAAAAAAAAGGGTTGCGACTAGAAAAATATTGTTATCTTACGATGGCGCCAATATGAGCCTGACGTGTCGAAGACAATATTGTTTGCAACAGTAGTTTTGCATGGGGGAAAACACTGTTACCTTTTGTGTTTTGGAACTTCATCGAACTTTCAAAAACGAACATATGCGTGCGTGGTTTTGTTTTTTTACTCTCTCTTTTTAGTTTCAATTAAAATGTTTTTCATAAAAAGTAGTGCGCGTTGCCGTTCGAGCTTTGCATTTCAACAAGCTTGCACTTTTCAAATTGAAAAAGAAGCATCTGTGAACCAAGATTTTTACAAGGTAAGTTGAATTTTTTAGTTTTAAAACTCATAAAAACAACATGAATGATTTTTATCATTTTAAAGTATACTTCATTTATTGTGTGAGGAGAATTTCCTGCTTCAATGGAAATAAAATTTTCGAAAACTGAAAAATTAAATTTCGGAAACGGCAGCCCAAAATTTTCAGAAATTTCTTATCACAAACACCCCTGAGCGAAACATATGGGCTGGTATATTTCTTTTGGGACATGAAAGTTAGCGATGACTGACGCTTAAAGTCCCGCCTCGCTACTGGTATTAAGATTACCAAGCTGAATTTATGCATAAAAAAATTAGGTAGATTTTGGTGGTCAGACAATGTCACTAACTACGAATAGAAAAACCTTGCTATCAAATTTGTAGCTTCAAAAACCTTCAACATACTTGTTCTCAGGATTGACCCTATGCGTTTGGGTAACTTTTACTTTTACTGACTTTGAAAATTAAAGTCACATCCTTATGCTGTTTGATAAAAAAAACCCCAGTGAAAAAGTGAAGATGTTTAAATAACTTCAGTCAGTGGCACTTTTTTAAGGCCAGCGCTAGGGATTTCAAGTTGATAGACAGTAATTTAGCCAAATTTCGAAAATCTTAATCAAAGAATTTTAATTACCCCCCCCCCCCCCCCAATACAAAATAAAACATTATTTGATTTTAAAATGGAAATTTCAGAGAATTTTCGGTTCGCCAATACTTTAGCCAAATCAGAATTTCTTTCGCTGATTTTAATCGCATTTGGCGAGGTGGCGAATGCTTAGCGCAGTTCCTGCTTTTTAGTTGGCGTAGTTTAAAATATGCTTTTTACAAGGTACTACGACTGATTTTGATTAAATTATTGCTAAGCAATGTGTTTCAAAATTTTACAATATGAATTTGGTTGAAACCGATACTTTTCATGCAAACATCAACTCATCAAAATTTGCATAAAAGAGATCAGAAATTAAACCATATCAAGAAATATTTATCAGAAATATGCGGCACTGGTGACAAGTAACCCACCATTATAGAGACTGATACACCAATTCAAAGGGTATTTGAATTAAAATTTTCAATAAGAAAACAAATTATCATTTATTTCTTTAAAAAGTGAGCGTTTAAGAAGCTTTTTCGCTTAATCGGCAAGGTAATGTTTTCATACTTTAACATCGCCATTTGTCGTTACAATATTTTCTTCCCCTGGAACAACAACTTCTTCTGTAGCTCTATCAAAAATAGCATTTATTTCTTCTTTGCGTTGCTCTTCTGGATTATTATCCCCATATAACCAAGCATCATCGTCGTCAGCAACAACTTCAGTCGCCATTGTTGCTACTGCTGCTTTTTTTTTCAGTTACGTAAATATTGCCACTACCAAAGAAGTAAACTTTTATACACATTAGTGAGGCCAAAGAATGAGGCTGCACCTCACTAGAAATTTGTTGTTTTTCCTACAAAACAATGAATAAATGAAATATCGAAACAGAATGAAGGTTTTTGAAATAAGAAGAATCTTTTTTTTTAAATGATCAATTAAAAGGTAAAACCAAAAAATAGTTGCACACGTGACCCATGTGCTGAGGGGAGAAAAATAATGAAACTCATAATTTAATTAAGCATGGCAATGTTTTAATCATATTTGAGCAGCAGGAAAGGTTTCTGTTTGCGAAATTTCTGGGTTTTTGATAAGATAATCGTCAACAACTTTTGGTTTCTGCAAAATTTCTGTAAATATTAGAAATTTGTTTGCAAATGGACATAGAGTGACAAAAAGGAGCAACTGATTTTCTCTGGTGAAGTATAGTATTTTGACGTTATTGTGATGAATGTGAAGTTGAATATTATTAATGTGCTCTCTTATTATGTAATAAATCTCTAATGATATTTCTTTATAACTCCCAGTAACAGATTTTTATGGACTTGATTGGAAGTATTTCTTAAATTTTTGTGGTGTTTTAATATTTTATTACGTAGTTATTTATTTTATACAGAATGTCTGATTCGACGAAACCTATACTGTTGACGCTAAAAATGAACTTACTCACTTGTAAATTCCACTATGATTACGATTCTACCCTGGAATGAGTGTTATACTTATAGAACAAAATGTGGAAAGATCGAACTATTACTTTATGAGGTAGTAGGCTGGTTGGGTGACATGTAGTAAGGTGCTGGTCTTTCTTGCAGTGGTCGTGGGTTCTGACCAGAGGTGAATTTCGAGATGCAGAAAATCACCAGCGTCTATGTAGTATGATTATGCGTCATGTAAAAGATCCGGTAAATTCCTACTTCAGGGTCTGGGTTTGGCGATTTTTTTCAGACTGTGGGCAGAATTAATAAATGGTTGCCAGAAAACCATAAATCAAAATTAGAAACCATAAATCTAATACTTGCCAGATTTAATAATTTATCGCCGGACCTTAAACTAGGATTCATCTAAAGATCCTTTGAGTATTGGTTTGGCCTTCAAATACCCTCAGCAAAATTAAATCTCTGGTGCAGTTTTACATCAGAGAGAACCCAATTTTCTTCATCTGGTGGAAACTGGGTGTCGAAATTATACGTGCCATTGTGCCACTGATATCCATGCCATGAAGGATGGGATGCTGTATCCGATATTCGGGCCGTGGTAGCCAGATCGGTAAGGCGTCGGACTCGTGACCGGAGGGTCCTGGGTTCAATCCCAGTCGATCAAAGATCCACCCTCTTGATTAATGGTGGCTGGCGGACGTTAAAAATGTCGTGGTCACAAAGTCCTCCAAGTGAAACGATACCTCTGGGGGTGCTGGGCCAACAGTTTGCTCGGCCCTTGATCTGGTTCAAAAAGAACAGAGCCCTCTTCAGGGCCCTATCCCGGTTAAACCACGAGTTGCGGTAGGTACAGGGGACCCTGGAGTGTGTGATGTTATGTATCCGATATTCATGTGGTAACTCAAACCTGTATCGAGGGATCTCACTAGATCTGCAAAAGCTGGAGTGCTTAACGCAGTCCCATTGCGAAAAAAAAACCCTTTTCGAGGTTAATGAGAGCCTTGTGAGAACATAACAAATATGAAAACTTATCTACCTTTACTATTCAGCTCTGTCAAATCTGAAAAATTTATTAAGTTCTGTCCATTAATGATGTCATACTTCTTTCCAACATCTCCTCCTGCCTTGTGTGCAAAAAAGTGTGACACTTCCCCTTTCCCCACCCATTTTCCTTCAGAACACTTTTCCACTTAAGCATAGGACAGTGATAAATCAGCAGGATTGTCGTTGTCCAAAAGAGTAAATAAGCAAACAAAACTTCACTTGGTGGTATTAAAGAGTGTAGTTAAAATAATCTTTTTAAATGTATGGCAATAATTGTTATCAAAAATAAATGAACATTTGTGGAAAATAATAGAAAAGAACAAAGTTTAATCACAATTTTTTTTTTAAATATCGTTTGTATGTTTTTATTTTAGCATTATGTTATTAATATTTCTTTTTTTAACAAGAAATTTTTTTTTAAACATGGACAAGAAAAAATGTTTGTGGCCGGTCAAATATTTTTGGCACACCGGTACTGGTCTGTGGAACTATCAGTTGAGAGAGGATTGTTACTTTAACTGCTTCTGACTGAAATGAAAAAACAAAGAAGAAACTTTCAACTATGTTAATATATTTTGCTTTTACATGTTTTTCATTCAAACTACAAAATCACTTTTGCAACTTTTGGGAGGAGGACTGCCTGGTAAACATATTTGTGTTTAAATGTAGAAAAATAAGTAATGATTGATTTATGGGGGTCGATTAATATTAAATTCTCTGTTATTAAATATTAAATATTAAGGAAAAAAAATCTTAATAATTCACTGAAAATGTCTCTTGTGTCTAAACTTTATATCAATTTTTATTTAAGTCAGTTTCTTAATTTTAGTTGGATATTGTTTCTCTTTTATAAAGCTTCTCATCAGAGAAATATCTCTATTTTAATTTTTTTTTAATTACCTTTCTTTTATACCATTACAAAGAGTTTAAAGTATGTAAAATGTATCATATTTTGATGTAATCCTTTTCAAATTTATTCAAAATAGAATTTTAAAGTTTTTAATGATGTGTTTGTTTATTGCTCAAAAATTCAATTAAATGAGCATTCCAACCCCACACCAAAAACTTTCACTCTGTTTGGGTAAATTTCAAGTTTGTCCCATGTGACATTTACTACTCTGCTGTGATGATTTTAGTACACCTTGGGTAAAATTTTACTTACTGATTCAACCTGTCTTGGAGCTCTCAAATGTAAACAGCTCACTGCGTAATTCATTGTATAACTAATCCTTGGTAGCAGGCCCATGAAAAGGAAAGAGTTTACAAGACAAGCAAGTTTGGGAATCTCTGTTTTGAATATTAAATTAAAAAAAAAAAAGTTCATATAAAATAGTATTAAAAACAGTATAGTACTCTACGCCAGTGTTAGAAAAGATAATTTGAATGTAGGCTCATTATGTTGCTTAGTATTAGTTTCTAGGTATCAAAACAAACGACCTAGGTGCTATTTTCAATGAATCAAATTGCCAACTATGATTATTTTTTTTTATTAAGCACTGCCAAGATGTTGTAGCCTACAGTTTATAGCACTGTTGTATGCAATAAACTGTTTAAAGCAGATTTGTAAAATATTCAAAAGTAAATGGGTTTTTAGAGGCAAATTTGTTTGTATTTGAAAATTATTTGTACAAATTTATATTTTAAGTCAATCAGGGATCTTAATCACAATGAGTCAAAAGAGAAAACCTTCAATGTGGTTATATAAGTTTTAGGCCAGAAATTTGGCACCTAGGGTTAAAAATCTTGGCTTCAAATGAAAATTTTTTGTTGCAAAATGCAACTAACAATTTAATTTATTTCTAGCACTGCTCAACACTCCGATATTTCCTTAATTTGAATAGAACTTATTATTCAGATTTGTGCTGTATTTTTGGCATTTTTTTCAAAAAATTTATGTCTGTCATTCTGACTGGCAATAATTTCTTCCTGGAATCTCTATTTAAATCAGTTTGAAAAACATAGGTTGATTTATGTGGTTTACACACACACACACAGTCAAGGGTTTTAAATTTATGATTATGTGATAGGTTCATACTTTAATTTATTGCTGAATAAAATCACTTATATCTTCATCCAATTCAAAGTAGATTTTGCCAGTCAGCTTTCAAGAGCTTTTTTTTTATTTCTTTTATTCAGAAATATGTTATCTTAATTGAGTTTTTGCTCAAAGAATAATGTGAGCTATTTTGTTCTCTCCTTCCATTGAAGTGACATTTATAAAGAGTTTATATTTTATATTTTTCAATGCTTGTTTTATGAAAATATTTACAATTATTGCTTTTTTGTGATTAGTCAAATGTTCAAATGAACATAGAAGGGGATGGCAATAACTTTGGTTTATTGATTGAACCAGCTTTTTTCTTTCCAGCTAAGTAAATTTTATGTTAAAGTTGGACTAAATTTTGTGCAGTATGCTTTTATTGCTATTGCTTTGATAGAATTATAATTTTCCGAAATAATTTGAGAAATATTAAGCCGTTTCAGCTGCTTTTCATCATATTTAAAATGTTTGATTTGAAACTCATTTAAGTATGAGCATATTTATACTTGTTTCTTGAAAAATCCTATTAAAAAAAAAGGACTAATATCCATGTTGATAAAGTGTTCTCTCAATTTTCTTTTTGCTGCTTGTTTGCACTTTTAACAAATGATGAAGAGGCTCCATTGTAGCCTTGAAAAAGCTGTTTGCTGCATTTTCCTCACTTTATTTGTGTTGTTTTTTTTTTTTTTTCATTCATTGTTTTTGTTTTTTTGAGTGGAAAAAGAATTTATTTGAATTATTATACCTTTGTGATTAAAAGTAAAAGTGTAAACATTTAAAACACAGGTAAAAAAGTCATAGGTTTGGGAATTTTGTGCTTTTCAAACGTTATTGTTAATGCTTTTTAGAGTAGTACTGTCAAGAATTGTTTCTTGCTTGCCAACAACTTTTGTGGAAACTTTTATCTCACAGGCCAAAAATGTTTTCTAGCATTTTAAGATTGTGTAATAATTAATAGATAAAATGCTCAGTAATCTACAATTAGGAGTATTTTATGAATGTGTGTGTTGTCTGGTATTACTTTGTCATTTTATCTTTATTTTTTTTTCCATGAAAATACACCATGCCTTGTCAATTCAAAGGTCACACGTGACACTGATACTCCACCTTAGATTACATTGCAAATAAGATAACACGTTTTTAAAATCTTATCTTTTGGAATGTTTCTCAATTTCCCTTTGTTTTATGTGACTCCTTTTTAATATTGGATCCATTACACTGCAGATCTATTTTCTGTAGTTGTAATTCTAAATTTTATTTTGATTAAGGTGAAATTACTATTTAGTTATTATTAGGTATAGTTGTAAATATTTTATTGATTTAGTAAAATATATTTAAAGTATTTTTAGTTGATTTTGTTTATTATGTTGTTCTCTCACGATTTTTATACTTATATTGGATTCTGCCTTTTTTTTATAGCAATGGAGAAATTTCTATTTTTTGGAGTTATTTTGATCCTTCTGGCGTGCACAGCTGCAGTAAGTGATATCTACTAAGATATTTTTATTAAAAAATGTCTTGGTGTGTTCCATTGATAATTTCCATGCGTCACTATAAACAAAGCATAGGACTTTGTTCAGGGGTGATTGTGTTCCGGTATTTTCATGATAGATTCTGGTATTTTCACGTTCGAAAATACCAGAAATGAAATATTTTTAATTATGCTTTAATCTTCCCACCTCCGGATTTTTTTTTCTTTTTCGAAATTTCGATGATATAATTATTAATAATATTCATCAAATAGAAATGTTAAGATGAAAATTCTAATTGATTTTCACCTTACTAAATTATTTTATTTGCATCCGATATGAGAATCAAATTTTTCTCACTTTTGAACTTTTGATGCTTATTACCTTTAGTTAGGAGACAAATAAATGAAATGCAACAAAATGTAACGAATGCAACTTTCATTAATTTATAAATACTTTCGCACAACAAACAGTAATTCTGTTAGATTTTTGCTTTCTCCTTAAAATATTTTTTTGGAGATAATTGCTCCTCACCAGCTCAAAAGTAACTTTATTACTCATTCACAATTTAATTAAATGCATGTACAATATTTTGACTAAAAACTATTTGAACATATGAAATGTGTTAGTTTATGAAAATAAATTAATTATTATGTATGTATAATTATAAAATTAGGTGTGCTTTCAAGCAGTGGTCGGAAGTAGCGCGCTACAAGTAGCGAAACTACTGTAGTAGCTACATTTTTTAGTAGTTTGTAGTATAGCGCACTACTTTTTTGAAAAAGTAGAGTAGTGAGTAGCACAATACAAAAAAAAAAAAAAAAATAGTAGTTTGCAGCGATTTCTGAAAACTATTTTTAAATTTGTAATTGAAAAAAATAAATAGATAAACAAATAAATGAAAAAATTTTAAAAAGAAAGAAAGAAACTTCTTTCTTTTCGAGTCTGGTTTAATCGAATTAAATAAGTGAAAATCTTGCACGAATGCACCAGCGGAAGCAATGAGAAATAAGAACTATAAAAATCTGAGTTAGACGCCATACATTCTATCTGTTTGACGTCATTGGTTTATTTAGCATCATAATTTTCATATTCAGACAAATAATTTTCATAATTCTAAGAATTCCCTGACAAGAAATTATTAAAAATTTGAAGGTTAAATTCTTTCAATCTGTCAACTTTTGAATCCTATCTTGCGGCAAATATTCGTAAAATTGTAAAGAAATTCTTAAAAGGACAAATTAGAGCAAATAAATAAATAAATAAAAAATGGACAAATTCCTAGTAAAATTCCATGTTTAAATAAGTTAATTTATTAATCTAAACCATTTTTCAAATTTTTTCGGTCATTCCTCAAACCGTGTATGCTTTTTTTTTAAATTTATTCTTTAAAAAGTAGCGAAGTATCGACAACATTTCAAAAGTAGTTTGTAGTTGCTGCATCTTTTAAAAAGTAGTTGTAGTTAACTACATTTATAACAAAGTAGTTGTAGTTCGCTACAAAAGAAATTTAGTTTTTCCAACCAGTGCTTTCAAGTAATAGGGACCTTGGGGAAAAAAAAACACTCCCCCGCCCTCCACTTTTTTTTAAAAACTTTCAGGTATATTTTTATGAACTCACAATCAACCCTGTTTGTTTGAAGTGACCCATGGAATTTGTTGCTAAAATTTTACTAAATAAACACCATTATGAATTGTAATTTATCTTTTTCAAAACTTATCTTGCAAGTTTTTCGTTAATATATCTGTAAGTAAAGATATTGAAATGTAAGAATATGAGTTTAAGAACAACCTCTGGCAAACAAGAATAGAGGTGTCTGAAAACTGTTGATTAACAAAAGGCATATTATTAAATGTTAATTCATGTATTAAAAAGAGCCCTCAATTTTTTTAAAGTAGCTTTCATTGAATAATTTTACTATTGGAATAAATCTTTCTCTTTTGTTTCAGTAATTGTATTTATTAAAAAATGAGAACTATACGGTTTTACAAAATTTCTATAAATCAAAGAATTTCAATCTACAAAATTCTGAGATCATCACATTTCTTGATCTTAACATGCTGTGTTAATATGAGTTTTTTTTTTTGTAACTTTAAAGTTAGGGATTTTGGTTGGAAGAAGTGACCAATTCTATTCCATTGGATAGATTGGTGTCCTCATGAAGTTGAAAAGTCAGCTTTTATGTTTGCAATGTATATAACAATAAGTATGTTTAAAATAAAATAAATTAAAAATAAATAAAGTAAAATCAAAAATAAAAAAAGTGGAATAACCTTACTTATCTGCCTTCAAGCTCTAGGTTACAAAAGTTTTATGAGAATTCTCAATCTGTTACTTAGTTTCCGTTGAACTTGTTAAAAAAACAAAACTTTTAAATTAAAATGATCAGTTTGTATCCATTTTGAAATAAATATTTTTGGCTATTATCTTTTTAACGTATGCTTCCTTATCTTATACTTACATTTTTAATGGGTTTGGAATCATGATGCATGTTTCTGTAATTATTATTAATTATGATTAAAGTTGCACATGGTACTTGACATATATTACCTTTAAATAATTCATTAAATTTATCTTATGGTTCTTAGGCAAAAATTCTTTATATCTTTGAGCTTAAACTGCGTAAAAAAGCATGCTGATTTATTGTTTTTAAAGTAAAACTTCTACAGTCTTGATAAAATTAAATAATGAATTAATTTAATTAATTAAAAAACTAAAAGTTAAAAAATACTCAGAAATTTGAAAGTGAGATTCTTTAAACAATAACATAAAACTATGTTTTTCTTTTATACTTGTATGATTATAATAAAAAAATGGTCTTTTTACTTATTTAACAGAATGTTTAAGGACTTGGATCCCCAAAATGTAAATTGAAGTGATTCTTTCAGTTTTTTCAAGTTGAATTTAAATTCACCATTGCATTACCAAGTATTTAAAAAAGATATGTTTGACCAAGCGGGTAAAAATAGTATGGTTTACATCCAGGTAACCGGAACACTTTGGCTCCAAAGAATGGAAATTCAGTTGCACTGCATAATATTTTGGCAATTTTATTTTCAGTGCTTGTTATTCAGTAAATTAATGAAAAGTTATGTAATTTTTTTCAAATCTAATGGCATAACATATAAAATTATTACTGTTGAAAAAATAAATAGTCTGAAAATATTGTATAACAATATAAACTTGATCTATGTCGCATCATATATAGGGGTTAAATTGCGTTGAATTGGTTGATTGGGGTTAAATTGGTTTTCTTTTTTGAGCAATGAATTGTGATGGTTATCTAATCAAAAAGTACTAATTTTTCATCCTTTTTTCTTTTTGATTATGCTTTGAAGTTCAGTTCAACAAACATGTATGTACTTAGTTTCATATTTTGAACTCTCTTAATGTTTTTTTGTTCTTGAAGATTTTCTGAGAACATTTGAATTCATGCATTGTAAAAACAAACTCTCTTTTTTTTTTTACATTTTAGGATGATGGTCATTGTATTATGAGAGGGAATTGTGCTCTAGATGAATCCAGTCAATTAAAAAGGCCATGTGTATATAATGGAACTGCTTTACCTTTGAATGACACTTCTGCTGAAGCCTTTTTAGATGATATCTGTCCAACTTTAGTGAAAGGTAGTTTATTATGTAATTTGTATTTTAATTTGATTCACACAAAAAAAAAATGAAGAAAAATACGATAGGTTTTTATTAATTATACCATTTGTTTGCTGACTTCTGAAATTCTGTTATTTTTGAAAAAGCTTTTAAAGCTTGTGGCTGAAATTTTACTCATTTGGCATAATATTTACACATTTGAACTGCTCTTATGCTTTTAAGTAGCAGTCCTGATTTTTTATGCAGTTAAAAATCTGAATGTATCTGCTTCATAACTCTTGCTTATTTTTTCCTACCATGTGATTCTGTTGTTTAGACAAAAAAAAAAAAAAAAAAAAAAAACCATAAGATGAAAACAAGAAGTTCTGTCAAGAACTAAACACGAGCCTACTTTCCCTTTCATTAACACCGCCATTTTAGCCTCTGATCAATATTCTCCTGATTATCTGAGACTGAAAATTATATCAAACATACCTTTTTAGCACTTAAAGCTGATTTCTAAAAACAAAATATACCCCTCTCATCAGATGAAATAGACATGTAAAAAGCAAATAAATGAATAAATAAAGTTGTAGCATCTTTTAAAAAATGTAACTTATAGTTTTTACCTAGAAAAAATCCTCAATCGTTTGCAATAAAATAAATATTAAAATTAAAAGTACAAAGCACATCAAAATACATTTTGCCAAAGAAAAAGAAAACTTTTTTGTTAATAAAATGTCTCAAATTTCAGTTTTAACCCGTTGCTAGTTGTTAAATTTAAATAAGTAATAAAATGTTCTCGTGAATGAAAAATTTTCGTTCCAAAAAAAAAATCGTCTTCCAAAAAAGAGTAATAATAAATAAAATAAAACAAAAAATCATCTGTACAGTAAGTCATTTTTTTCTGAGCCTACATTTCTGCCATTGTTTGTGGAATCGGAATCAGTCCTCACATCAGATTATTCAAAAAAGTACTTTACGTACTTTATTCATCTCAAAACAATTTTCTTACAAAGTTAGTTGGAGGGAAATCAGCCTTAAAGTTCAGGAACAACATCCAACTTAAATTATCCCGTAGCGCTAATTTAAGCTTTTTTGAACAGTACAAAATTGAACGAAAAATTTTTCAAATTAAAAAATGAAATATTGGAATGAGGTGTCCTCACTGAGATCTGTTGAACAAAAAAATGCTTATTCAAATCGGACTGTTCACTCAAAAGTTATTAGGGGTGACAGATTGTTTGAACGGTTCAATGTTGAACCAAAAATAGTTCAAAGCGAAACTTTAAATATGAGAATGAAGTGACCTTGATGAGATCTTTAGAACAAAAAAAAGTTTGTCCAAATTGGACCGTTCATTAAAAAGTTAGTATCGCGGGACAGATTGTTTGAACGACTCAAAGTTGATCAGAAAATGGTTCAAATCAAAAAGTGAAATGTGGGAATGAAGTGTTCTCACTGAGATCTTTTGAACAAATAGGACAGTTCATTCAAAAGTCATTGGGGGGGGGGGCAGACAGGCAGACAGACCCACAGAGACACATTTTTCCCCATCTCAAAACCCTACTTTCCAATTTTTAATTTTTCGATATTTATTTTACTTTTTTATTTGGCTTTTTTTGAGAGGGCAGACAGGTAGACAGGCCTACAGGCAGGGACGTCATTTGAAGTTTTTCCAGGGGAGGGGGGCAAAGGGTGAAAACGCAATGCAATTTCATTGGAAATCAGCAAAAACCACGCCCACTTATATGTAAATACATTGATTTCTTAAAGTCGGGGTTGGGGGCAATTGACCCCCCCTGCCCCTCCCCTAAATGATGGGCCTGCCTACAGACACATTTTTTCCTCCCCTACTTTCCCATTTTTAATTTTACGATATTTATTTCACTTTTTTTATTTCTTTTTGACTTTTTTTGGACTTGGCAATATTTTTTAGATGCATTAAGCCACTCTTAATGTTTTTTCATCTTTCTTTTATTTTTAATGGGAAAGAAGGCTAAAAACTGCATTAAAATGTGAAATCCTTAACTCATCATTAATTTTCAGGGAATGATCAAATACACGAGCTTTACATCAAAACTCTCTGAGCAATAAGACTTTTTTTTCAAAAGGTGAATAAAGTATGTTTTTTTCCATTGATAAACTGAAAAAAATCTTTTGCTTGCTCAAATATCACTCTTTTTTCTTGTAGTCTATGTCAGTTAAATTTGTGTTTTGTTTGTGTTTTTGATAATTATTATCATCCAACAATTTCTAATATCATATAAGATAATCAAGAAAAATAATTGTTGATTACTATCTGAAAGTTCATTAAATTCAGACTTTCAATACCTTAAATGCGCACCTCGTTTTTTTGGCCATTTTTTGAAATTGGAAATATGAATCTAGGAGGAAGGGTTGCAAAAATAAAAGTCTTGCGAGGTAAGCGGGAGTATGCTGTATAGAGTTAACAATATTTGTGGACATTGTAATTTACAACTATATTTCTTTTTTGTTTATGTAGAAATTCTGTCCCATTGAGGCTGATTTTTGTTTTGTTTTCAGGGGAAAATGGTACCGTATGCTGCGATCCTTCACAGTTGAGTGTTTTACAGGACAATATTGGCGCCCTGGGTGCTTTATTCAAGCGATGTCCTTCATGTTACCATAATTTAGCTACTTACTTTTGTCATTTAATTTGCTCTCCAAATCAGAGCTTATATGCCAAGGTTAGTATGGAGTTTGCATATCTTAGAAGTGTTTAAGTCGTTGTGTTTATTTCATCATTGATTTTTTTTTGTTTTCACCTCAATCACTACATTATTTCATATTCAACCTGAACTTAAAATACCATTTTGAAGTGGAACTTAAAAAAAAGGCACTTTAAATGCTAAAGTTGATTTTTTTTTTTTTTTTTGCAATTAACTATTCCTACTACCAAATCGTGTGCCTATTATTCTACCTGAATCTACTGATTTTTGCCAGAGTTGCACAGTTTTTAAAGCTGCCTATTGATTTCCCGTTAAGTATGATTTTCTTCCACTTTTTAAAATAATTTAGTTCAAAATTGTTTTAGAAAACTGCTATGAACGTTCACTTTATCAAGCTCAACAAAAAATTGTAAAAATTAGCAGTAACTTCCCCAAATCAGAAATTCACCCTAAAGTTCTAACATTCTTTCTGTGCCTATGACTATTATGAACAATGGCAATATTAAAATAAATTCAAAAATTATTTTCCTTACTAAAGAGTTTTTTTTTTTCTATTTTCATACTTTGGATGAAAAATGTAATATTTGTGCATCATCATAAATTGGGGTTCTTTGAAAGTTTTATTTTTTCATAATATTTTAATATATGTATGTATCTATATACATAAAAGACTACTTTTGTATCCGTATGTCCGGGGTAATCTTCCAAACTACTGGACCGATTTTAACCATTTTTTCACCATAGATAGCTACAGTAACAGGGAGCAGGATAAGCTATAATTTATTTCTAAAAAGCTTAGTTTAAAAAAGTTATTATGGAAAATAGTAAATTTCATGTAGTTTCCTCATTAAATGATTAAATTTTCAGTCCATTGTTGCAAAAATTTATTGCCTGGCAACAACAATATTAATAGTGATCATAATGAAAATGGGAACCAAGGCTTCACTGGAGTAAGTATGAAATTTATTGCTTTCTTAGGATTTTTAGATTCATCTGTGCCAATAATCGATAACGAGACTAAATAAAAAGATAATTGATTTTGGCAACAGTTAGAGAACAGAAAATGTTTATAGTCAAAAAATTTCTAAGTTAGCTACATAAGATGCTGGTTGCATTATGCTTCACGGTGAAGATTTTTGAATTATTTCTGATAATTTTATTGCTTTCTGATACTTTTTTGTTATATATTTGAATGTGAAAGAGTCGCATTTTCTATTAAGATCAGAATAGCGAAGCCTAACTTTTGCTTTGTTATTAAATTCGGAAAATGTTCCATTTCTTAACTCAAAAGGAGCCATTTTGAATTTTTTTTCGATTTTTGAGACATTGGCTGTGTGGAATTGCTGATGCAGGATTCCGGGACAGCCGCGCTGAGTGCGTTGCCTCAAGACACAGCCACTCCTTCCACTGGAGTAAAGTTGCTAACATATGAAAATACTGTCGCTCCTTCAGTCGGAGTACATCTGAAGAACATCGAAATATGCCGATTTACTGATTGGCATATCCATGCATATGGCCAACTCAAGGGATTGTCTGATGAGGCCGATCATTATCTCCTTCGACTAGGTGCTCTAATGAATGAGAAAAGACTGGTCGTCGACGGCCCCACCTGGGACACATGGGTGAAGAAGATGAACACATTAGCGGAGGCCAGAGGTCATGCTGATGAAATTTCCACTGGATGACGAGGGTAAAAACCCTAATTTTATACCTCTACGGGAGTACCCGAACATGTCCAACTTGCCAGGCAAAACCCTCCCTAATTTTAAGGCCGCTGTGCCCTATCAAAAAAGAAAAACTACTGATGACGGCTTTCAAAGCCCTACTAAAACCTGCAAGGTTAAAATTAACGATAAAGTACAGCCTATTTTGGTAGGTAATAAATTCAACGCTCTTAGCCAGAGTGAGGAGAACTCCAATGACTTGTCTAACCCAGACATGGATACCTGCGAGGAGGTCGATGCACCCATCCCTCCTCCCAAAATTAAACCAATTCTCGCAGTATATCCTAAGGAGTACAAAGACTTTGTTACTGGGCTTAAAGTCGAGACCCAAACAGCGTTCAAAATCAGGGTCTCGGGGGAATTTGCCAGGATTTTCCCGGCCACTTCTGATGACCACAGAGCCATTTCGGAGTACCTACTCCGCACTAAGGTACAACACTATGTACAGCTCGCCAAAAATAACAGACCAATCAAAATTGTTGTCAAGGGGTTGCCATTGACAACGGACAAGGATGATTTAAAGTGGGCTCTTGAAGAGCTTGGTTACGGGGTCAAAAAGGTAGCCCAACTTGTTCGAAAGGGTTCTACCCCTCTACCGATTTTCCAAGTACACCTTAATCATACGGAAGGGGTCGAAAAAGTTTTTGACATAACCAACCTTATGTATACCTATGTTACAGTGGAGGCCTATAAACCTAGGAAGGGGCCTTCTCAGTGCCACAGATGCCAGAAATTCAATCACAGTTCTGAGAACTGCTTTATGACTCCGAGGTGTGTTCGGTGCGGGGGCGAACACCTCTCCAGCAATTGTGTGCATAAGAATGAAAAGATGGAGAAGCCTATGTGTGCTAATTGTCAGGGCCCCCATCCTGCTTCATATAAAGGTTGCTCAAAATATAAAAATTTTATTAAGAAGTCAACCAAATCCACCCCCAATTCCAGAACATTCAACTCAAATTCATCCCATTTTCCCCACCTTCCTGGTCAAAAACAGGCTGAGAGTATGAGCGATGTCGCTGCAAGCGATTCTAATGCTCCTACACTCTCATTCGCCCAGAAGGTTCGAGGATCAACCAATCAAGGAGCTTCTAGCCGTTTAGGCCAAGCTTCTTCTGCCCGCAACGAAAGAAACGCTCCAGCCCCAGCGCAGTCTCGTCGCAACTCACAAATCGACACTTTTTCTCAAGTGGCTGGTACGTGGGACTCCATAAAGGAGATTTTAGACATCTTCAAAGTTCTTAACCTTTCTGCCATCCTTAAAATATTCAAACAGGTTTTGCCTGATTTAAAAAAACAAACGGATCCCATAAATAAACTTTGGACTATTTTTCAAGCTTTCATGGAAAGCGATGAGTTATTCCAGCACCCTTAATGTCCCAGCAAATTCTCGCAGGCCTCGTGCTCTGCTAGCCTAGTATCAATGTCGAGGTGGAGTCTGTGGATCCGCTGTGGGTCCACTCTCCCCACTTCACAACTCGATTTATCTCTTATGCACTCTGGCTGGGAGCCTTTTGCTTCTCTATTTTATTTTATTTTATTTTATTTTTTATTCTTTTCTTTTTAATCCTATTTTAGTACTGTTTTATTTTATTATTATTTTGAATTTGAAAAAAAAAAAAAGAACCAAAGGAAAATTTAAAACTATTTATTTGTACATGTATTTAAACCAACAAACAAAAAAAAAAGAAATTTGTACAACTATCTTTTTGAGAGGTAATTGATATTTTAACTTTTTTACTGAATTTAAAATTTTTAGTGCATAGGCCATTATTAGTCTGGTACTCTCGTAAGAGGAAGTCAACACCCTCGTGCATCCACGCAATCAATCCTGCGATGAACAATAGCCATGTCCCCATCCGGGGAAACCTTCAATAATAGCACACTGGAGGATGAGGGGCTGAGCCCCGGGTGCCTCAAGCTTCAAAATTTTATTTATTTCGTGGCATGAGATGCTTTCACCAATGTAGTCACAAGGATATAAACTAATGATGGGACTTATTTTACGTGTAATGTTTGGAAATACTTGACTCCAGTGCGATTGATTTTACAAGGTGCGACAGAGAAACTTGCTGATTTTAATTGGATGCTAATTAGCAAGGAATGGTCAGAAAGGAGTGGGAAGAGTCTCATTTTAAAGAGAGGGTCCTGAAGTTTTGTTATCTCATAGTTTAGTTGTCGCCATGCGTTGGACAAAGGAGCAACGAGCGTTCGCCGTCGAATTTTACTTTTCAAATAAATCTTTCGGTGGTCGCCACTCAACGTGCCTTCCGAACTCGGTTCAAAATTCAGCCCGTTGTTCCCATTCCTGGCTGGGAATCGACTGTTTTGTGGGTGAAAACATTCAGGAAAAGTGGGGGTGTGGCAAAAAGAGGCCTAGGAGGTCAACGGATTCCCAGAACCCTAGAAAACGTCGAAAAAGTGAGGGAGTCGTTTTTGCGCTCTACCAGGCGTTCGGCGCGAAAACACGCTGCTGCTTTGGGTATTTTTGATTGGACACTGAGACGAATTCTTCACAACGAACTCCAGTTTAATCCCTGTAAACTTGCTGTGGTTCACCAGTTGAGTAATAACGTCTCCTTGAAAGGTGACGTACCGAGGCCAGCCCGCTCCCCCGATTTGACACTCTGTGACTATTTTTTATGGGGGTATCTCAAATCGATCGTTTACAACGACAAGCCCCGGACCCTGCAACGCCTGGAGAACAACATCCGGCTTGCTATCACAAACATCCAATCAGTCGATATGCTCGAAAGAGTGCAACAAATCTAGGGTACATGAGTGCATCATTAACAGGGGCCGTCATTCTTCCCGATGTAGTTTTTAAATCTAACTAATATAAAAATTCAGAATGGGTAGCATATCTTATAAAAAGTAGTAAACTGATACATGAAGTACTTTCCTCTTAGTTGACTTTTCAAGTCTGCAAGTTTCTCCGCCGCTCCCTGTACCAAGCTTATAACATTTTCGATTTACCTAATCATTATTTGTAGCTTGCATTTGTATTTAAGGTGTGTAATACAGTTTTTTAGTTTGTCCAGTCAGAAAAAAATTGCCATTGTTTACAGAAGTAGCCATTGTGTGTATAGATATGCACTTTAATGTTGAAAACTTCATGAACGAGTGTCACTAAAACACCATACCCGGCAGAAACCCGGGCAGGGCCGGGTACCCGGCTAGTATTGTAATATTTTAATATTTCAATATTTATAAGCATTTGTGAACCATTTCCTTCTTAGTTTAAGATGCATTACCATTTATTACAGTAATTTTTGGGTTTTATAAACAATTAGCAAGTATTGCTTCTTAACAATGGCGGATTCAGGGGGTGGTCAAAGGTCCAGCGGCTCCCCCCTGTGATGAGAAACACATTTCATCAGTTTCACCAACACTATCAATCTTGCTCTCATTGAAACAATAATTTTATCCATATATTATGTATTAAAAATGTTAAATTTTTATTCACAATTTTAGTTAATTATTTTGGTAAATTTTTACCACAATGAATAAATGGTAAATTCAAAAGAATGTTACAAAAATGTTCCTTGCTGTGCAATACTGTATGATCTTTTGAAGAATTTTTAAATTTTACATGCTTAGTTTTCCTTTCCCCTGACCCCTATAAAAATTTCTGAATCTGCCTCTGCTTCTTAATGATCCAGAAAACCGAGAAATTCAGATATCCGCGGTAGCGATGGTCCTGAACATCCGGAATAATTGGTTCACTACTGTATGCTAATAATGTTTTAAATTAATTTCATTCTTGTGTTAATGCATGCCTTTCCTGTATTTTTTATTATTACACAGTAATATGTTGCATTTTTTGAAACCTAGGTTACGAACTTCACGGTTTCCAGTGAAGGTCAATCAGTAAACTTGATTGATTTCTATATAAATGAAGATTTTTCAACAGGCCTCTTCGACTCTTGTAAAAACGTGCAGCTCGGATTTTTACCTGATGTCGCTATTGGTGCCATATGCGGTGGTCACTCAGCTGACTGCACCCCTCATCGAGTGTTTTATTTCTTTGGCAGCAGCCCCCCAGCTCCCTACAGAATCAATTTCTTCTTTGAAACTGCCAGCAACGTCACAGTCAACGACACCGTGTTTTATCCGATGAATGCAACGACAGTTCCGTGTTCTCAAGCTGTCTCTGCTGGTGGCGGTTCTTGTTCCTGTGTTGACTGTCCTTGCCATCCTAAGCCACCTGAAGCACCTGGTACACAAGATCACAAGTTCATCAATTTGCCATTTATGGAAGGTGTTATGCTCGTTGTGTATCTTGTGTTGACTGCCATAATTGTCGCAGGGTTTGTCGTCGTGCAGTCTCGGAAGAAAAGAGATGGTATGTTGTTTGAATCTTCACTTCTTTATTTAGTTGTGTTTTAAATTCTGATCACTGTCTTAATTTCATTGTAGCATTTAGTTCTAATCTTATTAAAAATATTTCATTTTGATTTTTTTCTGAAAATAAAATAAACTTAAGAAATTGCTGTTGAAAGTTAAAATTCTAATTGAAGACCTCAAAGGTGTTCACTTTTTGAGAATTGACAAAATTAACTATGGCAATAACATGTCGTATAATGTTTTAGGTTTCGTACTATGGTGCAAAACTAGTATAAAATTATCAAATCTTACAGAGTGAGCAGCTAGTGGGCTGCTAATAGCATTTTAATGAGATTTATGCTATGACTTTTGACGAGTTTTAGTAATTAAAAATATTTATTTATTAGAAAAGTATATTTAAACTAGTTTGTTCCCTTACAAGGTTGCCTAAAAATATTTACAAAGAAAAGGAAAAGTAGTACTGTTACTCTTACAGAAAGTAAGTGTTCAACTGTTTCTTCGTGCAATAGCTTGCCTATACTAAAAAGTGCACTTTTTCCTATCCTGGTGAATATTTTCTTCCCAAAAGCCATGCTTTCTCTAGTCTCCATGGAGAAGTTCTGTCTTAGTTGCTACATCTTTATATAATTTTTATGTATCTAGCTAGAAATGTTATTCTCGTGAAATAGTTAGTTGCAAGAAAAATTTAAAATTTATGCTATGTTTTAAAATATATTTGGATAACAGGGCTCAAAAATGTCATAATATTTTTGAAAATATCGGATATTTTGATATAAACATGTAGGATATTTTTTTATTTATATCCGATATCTTCAATCATCTCAAACTAAAGTATTTAAGTAATAATTGCATCCTCAGATCACTGTTGTGTATTTTTCTATATTTTATTATGATATATCGACTTTAAAAATTAATGTTTCTTTCATTATTTATTTCAACATACATTTCATGTAAAAATATACATACTCGAAATGGTGTTCTTGTATGAATGAGAATTACAATCATTTGCAAAATGTGGTAATTTAATGTGAAATATTTACTATGCATAACTTGTATTGATGTTTCTGATATTTTGTCTTTACGAATAGTTTTTTCTTAAGAGTTTTGTCCAGTGGCGGCTCGTGCCTTAATTTAGTGGGTGGGCCCGCAATTATACGTTTCCCCAGTAATGCTTACAAAGATAAAATGAAGGAAACAACTGTTAGTAAACTAATGCTGAGTGGCGTAAAATAATATTTAATTCAATGAATGCAAACTTGCATTGCAAAATTATCTCATTTGATTTGATACATATAATAGGTTTTATATTTTAAATGCTACACCAGCCTTAAGCGATCAATGTAATAATAATAATAATATTTTGCACATACGACCGACTTTCTATGCATCACTCATGTTAAGCTCGGACACTGAAAATGTTCATCACATCAAAAGTGTCACGCCTCAAGGCGACGCAGCTACTCAAACATTATGGGACTACACTCAAAAAGAAAAAGAGCATTTATGCTTAAAAACACCCCCTCTCTTCCCCTAAATTTTTCGGCCGTCTGCACCATAACTTTCTGAAAGCCTTTATCAAATTAAGGAGCGCATAAGGTAAATGACTAGATATGAGCATGCTTAGAGGGTTTTTTTTCTTTTTTAATTTGGATACAAATTAATTTACATTTTGTTCATGGAAAAACAAATCCTAACGGTGTTAGAGCTTAAAAATGTCACTTTTATAGCTATGGTATTATCATAAACTTTCAATCTTAATGTATGTATATGTTCTTAAATAAACTGGAATACACTCGTTTGACCAGTTATGGTCCCACTCTCTTACCTATGGTCGTACTCAAACTAGTAATGTTCATTATACCTTAATCGAATTATTTTCAGGAAATACACGAAAAGTACATAACAATATTAAAACTCTTGGATTTTTTTACAATATAATCAAATTTAAAGGATCCTGACTTACCGATTCAAATAACATTAAAATTAAAACATGGATTACTGACAAGTCAGGTTTGAAACATTTGTCTGAACAACTACAAAAAATTAGTAAATAAAACAAATAAATAGAACATCTCTACTGATGCATTTTTTATTCATCGACTATCAAATTTAGCATAGGTTTTGTCATTAATCCTAAATATTAACTTCGAGTAAGCATGGATAAAAAATTTACAGTCATATAAGCCTATAACTAAAGAACTGATTCTTAGTTGACTCACAATATAGCTTGAAAGGATTTTAAATGTTTCGATTGATGGTGAAAATATTTCTATGTGACAGAAAAAAAAAACTAAGGGATGAGAACGTAACAATAAAACTGTGATTCGATGAAAAACAACAACATCACGTTCTTAAAAAGGAAACGTTTCAAAAACTTAAATGCAACACACAAAAATTTCGAGAATAATCTTTAGTTTCAAAACGCAAATTAATAAATAATGCATGCATTGTATTACAAATAGGTGAGGGGGGTAATGAACTGGTAATCTCTATGCCTGTTGGAAAAAGGTGTTGAGAATGGAAAAAAGAAAGACCAAAAGAAAAAGAGGAAATGTTATAAAAATCAATCAAAAAAAAAGAAAAAACGAGGATTGTGGAATGGAAATAGGCGAGAGTTTTCTCCCTAACACAGGAGCCAGACCGGCCAGACATTCTCTGCCCGTGTACAGTTAACGAAACACTTCCCTCTCCACCGCTATGGTTGGGGACAAAGGGAAATTTTGGGCACCAAGAGAAAGTGCCCTCTGGTCGGCTGTTACAAGGGGGTGTCATCGCTTACCGCTCTTCTTAATCCAACCACTGCGATTGGCTGAAAGCGGAGGTGTGCCTTGGCAGCCGTAGGGCCCGTGGTGATCTGGCCCCCGAACGAACCCCGAACTCGTTCTCAAAGCTCTCTTTTTCCCCCTCTCTTTCTTCGCGGCGGTCCCGGCGAAACGCTGAAATCGATGGAACTTGAAAATTTTCTTGTGCTGTATTTGCGATGTGCAAGGGATTGGAGGGCTGAAGGTTGAAAATATGTTTTGTGTCCTATGTTTTTTTTTTTTTGTTTTTGTTTTTGAACTGAAATACAAAACGATGTGTTACATCGTGTATTTTTTTTCTTGCAATTTTTCTGGGTGGGCCCGGCCCACCCGGCCCATAGTGAGGAGCCGCCCCTGGTTTTGTCACAACAGTTTCAAGTTATTTAAATTTTAAAATTGATGCATAATGCATGCATTTGTCATATGATATTGTCTGCAATATTTTATCTATCTGGTACTTTTTGGGATACTTTTTTTTGAAAAGGGTTTTAGATATATTTTACTATATTTCTTATTTAAAAAATCTGCTCCAAATCTCAAGGATGAAAAACAAAAAAATAATGTATTGTTTGCTTATGCATTGTTTAATTTCTTAGCTAAGAGTCAATTTTAATCAAAGAAATTAAAAAAAAAAAAAATAACGAAAAACACAATTGGAAAACATTGTGAATAACTAAAGAAAATAAATAAAAAAAAAGTGTTTTCAGTTTTATAACTACCATTTCATAGAAAAATATTACTAATGGAATGAAATACCTTTTTTTCCTCTTTCAGATGAGGAGTTTCTGATATTGGTTGATAAATATGAAGGAAAAGCAACTGTTTGTGAAAGGTGGGGAACTTCTCTGGATGAATGGCTCAAGGGTGTTTTCACCAAGTGGGGTGTAATCTGCGCAACATACTGTATTCCTGTGCTGTTGATAGGCTTGGCACTTTGCATCGTATTTTCGATGGGTTTGTTTTTCTTCACTGTCACCACTGATCCTGTAGACCTGTGGTCTGCGCCTAGTAGCCATGCAAGAGAAGAAAAACAGTACTTTGATGAACATTTTGGGTGAGGTATCTTTCAATATCACTTTCATTGCTTTTTTTTTTAAAATCGATTGGTATATGTAATTATGAGGTTGACTTCGTCTGTTTAGGTAGGGTTACCGTGATTTATATATGCCAAGTCTGGGCATCTTCATTGTATTGAGGGGGGGGGGGGAGTGAAGAACTTACATAATGTTTCTCCAATTGACATTTGATTGCTTTTGGTTTAAAAGCTTTTTGGCTATTTTTGCATTTAAGTTAAGTACATTTTTCAAATTGCACATTTATGTTTTACTTAATAGAATGTAAAGAATTGGGAAATTTAAGAACCCATCTCATTTTGCCAGATCTCCAGTTTAACCAACTATAATAAATTCAAGTGTGAAAATTAGAAAAAAAGAAAAAAAGCAAATACAAAAAATTTGAGGAGCTCAAAATTAGGTGTTGTAACTATTAACCCCCTCACGGACATGCACATAATATTACGGTTTGTTTAAATCCCCCTCAAACTATGTAAAACTATTTTTTCAATTAATTCAGTCTCTTAAAAAATGCCCATTCTAATATTTCTTTTAGTTGTTAAAGACAGTTCAGTGCTAATTAATTGTTTAATACACTTTAAAGAAATGCATTCATCAATTATAAATGTTCATTCCTTGCTTAAACCAGAACTTTGTTTATGTGGATTAATTCCTCCCAAAATCCTCTGGTTTTTCCTTGAGATTCCTCTATTTTCAGCATTTCTTCCCAAAATGTGATATCACTGTGCTTTGCTTCTTGCACCCATTTGAGGCAGTTAATTGGGAGCAGTGGTTGGAAAAACTACATATTTTTTGTAGCGAACTACAACTACAACTACTTTCTTATAAATGTAGTTAACTACAGCTACAACTACTTTTTTTTTAATGTAGCGCGCTACACTACTTTTGAAAAGTAGTTGCTACTTCGCTACTTTTCAAAAACATATGAGAAAAAAAATTGAATTTTCATTGTAGGAATTTAATTTTGAGTTTCAAGGGGGTTGGCAAGGGCGTAGCTAGGGGGGTGCAGCTGCACCCCCTAGATCAGAGTCAATGGGAGGTCACTGTGACCTCCCATTTTATTTATTTTTTTGACAAACGGTTTTGTCCCCTTTCCTGCTTTTCATTGTAACATGCTGATGCAGACAAATAAGTTCGTATTTTATTACTCGGTGAAATTTGGAATTTCATTCGGTCATTGAGAGTCTCCCCCCCCCCCTTCGCCTCCTCTCCCACCAATAAGTTTTAAGTCCTTGGCGCCACATCAGAAAATCAGCTTCATTCTTTACCTAACACGGATCCTTGTACCAAACCCAAATTTGTCTTTTAGCATGAAAACAACTTTTTTAATCTGAGTATGCGAAGAATAAA